>JAAMPC010000553.1:0-23055 GCA_016771965.1 Brassica carinata
TTTATTTGGAGCCCTCTTAGACCTATGTCCATAAATTTGCTTGAGGATAAGCAAAAGGATAAGTCTGGGGAGTTGATAAGTCATGGATTTTACCCACTTTCAACCATGATTTTTATATGTTTTGGAAACAAAAGGATACTTTTGGTGTCTTTATGAGTTTTTTGTTCAGGTACTCTTTGGTGAAATATGACCATTTTGGAGCAGAAATTGATACTTTAAGGTGGTTTGTAATGGAGCGATAACAGGCTAAATCGACCGATGCTCACCATGATGCATTGACCGTGAGACACTATATTCATCGATCGATAGGAGATTGTGACATCGATCGATATGAAGGCCTTCAAAATTAATGGCGAATTTAATGAGCTAGTCATCTCATTAGGGTTTCACTTCTACCAAATGAGTCACTGGCCTCCTTAAGCTATATTAATAGAGTTTTGTATTATTTTAGAGGCAAGACTTGCCTAGAAAACTTTTAGACCTAATTTTGAGAGAAGCATCTTGCTACCTTGGAGAGAGCTTAGGAATGGAGAGATAGATCAAGCGCATCACAGAAGATCTTGAACTCCTTATTTTCTCTACTCCCTTATTTTCTCTACTCTCTTATTATTTCTCTTATTGTTCTATTTAAAAGTATTATTCAAACCATCATGATTTTGTCTTCCATAAATATGTTTGAGTAGTTTCTCTTGTTAGATTTAGGTTTCTCATTAAGGTTAAACATGCATTGCAATTGATTTATGATATACCATGGATTTTACCGTTTTTACCCACGGTATATGAGTGTTTTACTACTATTATCGATGTTTTGAGAGTCATTAGGTATGTTTTCAGGTTCAGAAGCATTTTGGAGAAAAGTGATGTTTTAGGTACCTTTTGGAGCTTAAAGAAGAGTTCACCGAGATCAAGACCAGAGGTGACATCAGAGTTACACATCGATCGATGCACACTCTGTCTGTCGATCGACACAATAATAAGGGCGATACATGAGACCATAATCGATCGATGTACACCTTATCTATCGATCGATACTGGCGGCTGAAAGACAAGTTGGACCTGGCCAAACTTGAAGCCCAAGATATCACATTTTATTAGAATGCCCACGGCGAGTTTTTAACCTAATGAACTCATATATTTATATGCCTAAGTGTTTTGGCATTAAAAACAAGCTTTCTTTTCATTGAGTCTCTTTGATATACAATCTTTTACAGTAATAGAAGTTTTAAGAGTTCTTCTACTTCTACTCATTTTCTTTCAATTCAAAATTTACAAAGGTTATAGGATTCTAGATCTAGAGGAAAGATCAAAGAGATTTGTGATTGGAACTTAAGTGTTCATTCCTACAATATATCTATGAACTCTATTATTACCTTGTTGTTATGAACTACTTAGCCATGTCTGAGTAGATTCACTTGTTAAATTTAGGGTTTTAAATAGGATATGAGGGATTAGCCCCAGCCTATAATTGCTATAGTTGTGATATTTATTGTTAGGATTGTTCATTAATGTTTTTAGCTTAGCTACCTAGAACATGAACTTGGATTGCATTGATTTATTACATGCGATACCTGATAACATCTAAACATGCTATGACCCTCTTGAGATATCGCAGCTTATCTAAGATCATGGTGAGCATTGTATCAACTTCGCATAAAGCTTGCTTAGAGCCGTATCGTCGATACTTCTATAGAGTTATCGTCGGCGTAGTAGAGGTGTATCGGTTGATATTCTATCGAACTATCGGCGATACCAGCGGCAGAAGTAGCCGACCGCCAACACCATTTAGCATCTAAGTAATAGATGGTCTAAATAATCACGAGCTGATGGATTCATTTAATAAGTGTTGAGCTCGACATATCATGCAAGCAACTTGTTAGCCTTTATAGTATTTATAATCCTTAATTATACTTACGAATCTAACTACTTTTCTTTATTGTTTTCAAAACCAAATCCTTTCAACTGAGTAATCTCATCCTTACTCAGCAAACACACTTTACTTTAAACTATTTTCAACCTAGCATAGTCATTAAGATTGCATCTTATTTGTACACTAGCTCTGTGGATTAGATCCTAAGTACTACAAGCTGAACCTCTTATTTGAGAGAGTAAAGTCACTCCTTAGGGTAATTTGGTGGTATCAAATTTGGCCGTTCTTGCAGGGAACTTTGATACAATAGGATCTAATCTGATTAGGTCTAGAGTTATTTTTATTTTCGTTTTAATTTTTTTTCTGGCCAAAATTTTTTTGTCTTTTTCAGGTACATGCCCATCAGCACCGAAGCAACAAGGAATCCCAACTTTTGTTCTTAGAAGACCCTGCTGGCTTGGAGCGTTCAATCCGCCAAAATCTGTTCGCATCGATCGGCCATCAAGCGCACATGCGGCCGATGCGGCCATACCCTGCCGACCAAGACACCGTCTTTGTCGGCGACACTTCGCACCTTCCGTCGACCGGCTCGCTGCGTCGACCGGCGTTTCTTCACCGTCGACCGGCTATTTCGTCGATCGACATATTTCATCGATATCGTCGATACCCCAACATTATATCGTCGATACTACTCCGCTGAGTCATGGTTCGCTATTATTCTCACGAGATGAGAATGGAGACTTGCGTGACCAGAAGGTCACCTTAATGAAGCAGGTCAGAAACTCAGCGCTCAGAATGAAGTAATCCACGAGCCGAAACTGCACCTCTGGGGCTGTTCAACCTGTAGAAGAGGCTGCTCGAACAGGCGACTACAACCGTCCAGATCAGTTCTACACCAACAGATCAGCCATTAGCCCCTATTTATTCAGAGGCGATTACGAGTTCAAGCATGATGCTACACCTTGTGGGACAGATACCTTACTATGGGCTGTCGGTGAGCATCCTATGGACCATCGGAGAGGTTCGAGGATCTCATATCTGCTGTGGAACGAAATTAGCACCGTCGAATTAAGTTGATTTGGAGGAAAGCCAAGTGAACCAAGCCTTCCCTGAAGGTCCGGATATCTGCTGGGCCGCTGCGACACAATCAGTTCGACAAAGAAAATATGAAAGCGAAATAAAATGCGTAAGAAAAGAGAATAGAGCAAAAGATTTTATTTCGAATCCAGCGTTTGGCGTAAAAACAGGGTAAGAGCCTTGGCTCACGAGAGCTGTCGGCAAGTTAAGCTAGTCTATTCGCTTTAAGTCTATCCTAGTTGAGTGCTGACTCGCTAGTGAAAGCGAAAAGAATGCTAAGTTGCTCCCAAATTACTCTGGGCGTTTTGATCTGGTTTGCTTCTTGCTCAAGCTCTCCTTATATACTCCTCCTATGGCGGTCTATCTTCGCGGGCTGGTGGGTTTTCCATTTCGTCCATCTTCGTTGTTTATCGGAAACTTGACATTTATCTTGAATCTCGACATTTATCTTAAAACTTGATATTTATCTCTTATGGAAACTTGACATTTATCTCTTATGTGAGGAATAAAGATAAGCGTCATAGTTATCCTTCTTTCGGAAAAATGCGTCATTAGGCCGTTTGGCAGCGTTGGACGTTAGAAGCGTTTTCGGTTTGAAGGACGGTCTTTGAAGGTCACGGTGTTTCGAAGGAACCTAATTCCTTGTTTAGTCGAGTGGCGTTCACAGAGTAGCCGTGATCATACCAAACTTCGTAGATTGGTCAAGACAAGCTAAGTGGGATCAACCGACACGATAGGAGCGAAAAGGGCGAGGGCGTGAATTTAGGCGCCAGGCCGACCAGCGGCAAGTGCCGCCCGGCATAGGCAGGTACCGCAGCATGGAAGCGGCCAGCGTGGCAGGTGCCGCCGGCATGAGCGGGTGCCGCCAGCTCAAGAGCGGCCAGCGATATACTGGAATGCCCGCCCGGCGCCAGGCGAGATGCCGCCGGCGTAGGCGGGCGGAATTACCCGCGGCGCCGAACCAACCCAGCGTCAGATGCCGCCCGGCGCCAGGCCAACCAGCGTCCAGCGTGCCGCCGGCACCAGGCCAGCCAGCGTCCAGCGATACCTTGGCCGCCGAGCGGGTACGCGGCGCCAGGCCAGCCATCCCAGCGTGCATGGCAGGGCGAGTGCGCCGGCGCGCCAGGCCGGCCAGCGTCCAGCGTGCAGCGGCGCCAGGCCAGCCAGCGTCCAGCGATGCGCCCGGCGTAGGCGAGTGCGCGGCGCCAGGCAGCTTCGCGCGTCGCGTGCCGCCCGGCGCCAGGCAGTGCCGCCGGCCTGAGGCCAACCAGCGTCCAGCGTGCCGCCCGGCGCCAGGCGAGGTGCCCGCCCGGCGCCAGGCCAGCCAGCGTCCAGCGTGCCGCCCGGCCAGAGCGAGGGTACGCCCGGCGTAGCCAGCGTCCAGCGTGCTGCTGGTGCCAGGCGTCTCTTGCCGTCCGTGGGTTTGTTGATCTTTCCCTCGTCAGTCGTTTTGCGGAAATCTTTGAGTTACAGGAGGGTCTCAGTGGTAGATCTCGAGATATTGTTTCCAGCGAGATTCTGCGAGTATCGGGATTTTTGAGATGGACTTAGATCTTCAGATTTTCGTCGTCGGGATGAGAGCAATGTGGCTCGAGTTTTAGATATGTTAAAGATGAATCTTTTAAACAATGGGGAAGGCTTTACGAGGAAGACTCATTGTAGATCTCGGACAGATCCGACATGGATTTCAAGGGACCAGGATGCTGTCATCGCCGAGATGGTGAAGCGATCGCATTGATGAAGCGCCGAGTTCGCCGTTGGCGCCAGATGGGAGTGGGCGAGCCTTTTGTGGTTTTATCGGCGTGACCCGTTTCTTTGATTTGATCGTCGCTTGGCTTTTCTTTCGGGGACTTTTCGGTGGCGATTTGCGTCATTGACCGATTTGACCCCTAGCAGTTAGCCCCAGCTAGCTAGGAACCGTAGAAACCTGTGGGATCTAGCTTGCTTGGTATAACCGTAATGGGAAGAAGGTGTTGAGATGTAATGTGGTATGCGAAAATTGGGGTAAATAGTGATTTTACCTCCTTTATAAGGAGTAAGAAATCTCATTCTTACTTCATCACAAGGTTTTTACTCTCTCTTTCAAGAATCCTTTCTCTCTCTTTAAGAACAATGTCTTCAAGATCCTCAAAGAAAACTCTTCTTCCCATTCATCCTCGGATGACTCTCCTGCCATGTAGCGGTGCGCGGAGAGTGGGTGAGGAGGAAAAGAATCACGTATTACTGAGCCCTTGTAGGTTAGCCCCACACTGCAGAGATCCCTGTTCGAAGAGGCCTGCAGAGGCAGCCGGTGCTCCCTTTGCTTGAGCTTCGGTTTCGTTAAATATCTCAAGGTTCTTGAGATTTTACCAGGTTCTGAAGGAGTCAAATTTGAGTTCCGTTGGTAGCTTGAGAGTGCAAAGTCCTCCATAGAATTTCTTTACATGTTCACGAAGCTTTCTTTCACGTCGCGCCATTATGTGGTTCCCAATTCCTGGTGCCATTGTTATGCGGCTTCGCAGCCGAACTTTCGATCAACCAACTCAGCGTTCCAGCCTTGGAAGTTGGCTTGGCGTCTGTCGCTAGCTTCTGAACTTCGGAGTTGATCTTGGTCGATGATTTCGAAGGTCTTTGGGGTACTTTCGGCCCGGCGGGGTGGCGGTTACTATTCCATGCTGCCTAAGAAGGATATGGCGTGATTCAGGGGACTACCGAATCCCAAATCGTGGCAGGGCGTTTCTTCTTTGTTCAAATAGATGGCGAGTCTGTGGGAGCTGCCTCCATCTATTTCCGGGCATGGAACTTTAGCGAGGGTAATATGGCCGAAAACTCTGTTGTCTATCTCACTTTTGGTGCGTGTCTTTGACAAAATTTTAGTTTTGTAGGAACAACCCTACAGCGCATTTGCCTGGTGCGTTTTTCGTCGAGAGAGATCTTCTTCGTCAAGGCGTTTTCTGGAAATCCTTCACCCTCGAGCGGATCGAGATGCGGTTAACCTTTATCGGTCCGGGGTCCTGTTCGTCGTACGGCCTTGAACCTGTTACGTGGTTCCTACCGGAGAAGCGCGAGCAGAGGTCTTGTAAGGAAGGAAATGCGATGATGGGGAAGGCTCGAGGAAAACCCTTCACCGTTGGGAGAAAACCTAGTTTTGTTCCAGCGGAAAAGATAGACCAGCGGTTTCCACCTATCAACTTCTTTGATGGCAGCCTTCCTCCGGAGTTTACTACTGATGAGTGGCTGGAGGATGAGGAGAAACAACGGGTTTTGCGAGGGCTCCCAGCGATGTCAGCGAGGTTTGGCCCTTGCCGAACTTCTTTAACCTTGCGTTTGAATCCGGTATATAAGCATGCTTGCTGATCTTGAGTTTTATGCAGGGACTAAGAGTGTTTAGCGAGCTTGCTTCGAGTTTCCGCAAATCAGGATTGCTAACTTCAAGACCACGAAGTGGGGCGAGAGCTTTCGGTTCCGTCAAGAGGTGAAGGCACAGAGCAGCAAGCAAGCTGAGCTTCCGCCTCGGAGCTCTCTGCGTGAGAAGGAGAGAAGAAGGATAAGGATGTGCATGGCCAAGTAACAAGGCAGGCGGAATCGTTTGCTGCTGAGTTTCAATGCTTTAAAGCTCGGGAGTTTGTTGGTGATTTCCTTGAGTCGAGGTTCAGTCGTAAATCTTTACAAGTCTCAGGGCAGATTTCTCTTCGATTCGAGATGGCTGAAATGAAGGATTTCATGGCGAGTGTGCTCATGCTGAGTCCTTGGTTCCTCCGGTAGAAGAAAGTCCGAGGAGACTATGGGAACCTATCGAGGTTTCGAGGATCTGATAGGAGTTGGGAACGATGAGAATGCCGAGAATGGTGGGAGATGCTCCGGCATGAATGAGAAGTGGACCAGCCTGCTAGTTCATTTGGGATTTCTGCATCGGTTCTCAGCGTTGACTTCCTTTGTGAATTGAATTTTCTGGCCGTGTGGCCGTTTTAGTAATTTTATCCTCGCGACCGTTGGAGGTTGCATTCTTATGTTTTGGGACTGGCGTTGGTGGCTTTGAATCCTGCGTCTTTGCGGCTTTATGAATATGAAAATTTGCGAGATTTAGTCTTTTGTTTTGATTTATACTTTCGTCAAGTGTAGGGAAGGATCACGAGTAGTCGCCATATCCTAACTCTTTTTCCGATAAACAGTCCGTATGCTACTTTTAGCGGCGTTTTAGGTGTAGCGATAAGAGACATGTTTTGGGATCTGTATCACGATACTATGTCTGTGAGATGTCAAGATCTAGCAAGACTGGGTTTAGGGCAAGACCTAGGTTTACTCTCAGCTTTGAGGCTGTCGCGATGACTGATAAACTTCGTTTTGCCTGTTAGTGATTTCTTCCTGATTCTTTTCGTTTAAAGTCAGCGACTGGTATCCGGCTTATATGACTTGTGTTAAAGAATCGAGCTATCTTGGAGTTTATCGAGATGCTAAACCAAAATTTTGGGTTTCTTGTATAGCGGCGCTGATATCCTTGTCGGATGTAAGAGGACCTTTGTAGGTCTGACTACGATTTTGTATTGAGTGAAGCGTTTCTTATGGCGTCCGTCGGAATGAATCGGTAGTGAGTTTATTTTAAGTCGCTGGTGGACTGTCTTTTCGGATATCGAGTTTTGTTATCTTTTTAAGAAGTTCGCGGCGTCTGGCGTTTCTTTGAAGATATGATTTTCGTTTTTCGAGCGTTGATGCGTTTAAGTAAGTATAAAGATAGAAAGAATTTTATTAAAATTTGAGAAGTTTAAAGTACATATCGCGGATTTTGGCGTTTTTGTGGGAGTATAGGAGTATCGTGCCCGGTCCCCTTTTTGGTGGGGGATAGCTGAACTTCGTCGGGCCGACGAGCTGCCTACGATACCTCTTTTCGAGGATCAAGCCATCTCGTAGTTCTGATAGTTGCGTGGGCGTTTTACTCCCGTGCGTTGCCGTTCGATCGTGCTGATGGTTCAGTGGTTTGTCGCGAAGTCGAGCTGTCGTTCTTACGGCGGTGGATTCAGAGGCTTTGTCGTCGTCTTGAATCGTTGCCTGTTTAGATGATTTTGGATCATTTTCTTGAGTCTTGAGAATGTTGTGTGATTCCTTTGCTTTCGCTTTGGGTTGACCGCGGAAGCGTTCCGATCTTTTAGCGAGTTTGAACTTCGGCTAGGTAGCGAGTCTCGACTGTTTACGGCTACCCGGATAGCTGCGGTTCGGTCCGAGTCGGGAACTTGATACGAGGTGATATGTGGGCGGTACTGCCTTCATGGAGTTGATCCATGGGGTTCCCATGATGGCGTTGTAGATGGCGGGTTGTCGACTACTGCAAACTTCGGCGATCTTTGTAACTTCCTTCGCCATGGCCGGGAGTTTAATTTTCGAGGTCATGGTAGTGGCCTTCCGAAAACCCGTCAAAGGTTTTGGCTCAGGGCGACTTCCCCAAGTGGGATCTTCATCCTGTAGAGATTGTCGCGAGAATAGCGTTGACCGTGCTTCCGGTATCGGCGAGAATCACGGCCGACTTGAGATCCTGATGACCAGGTCGATTACCAAGAGGTCGCAGTGAGGTTTGTCGATTCGGCGGTCTTGTTCCTCAGCGATTGTGTGGTTAGGAACATCGCTGTCCGGGAACCAGTTGGAACTGGTCTCGGCTTTTAGCCCGTAGGCTTTATCGATGAGGACAGAGTCTGGTAGAACTGTGATCCTCCGATGATCATGTTTACCCTCTGGCGTATTGCTGTTGTTCCCTTGGTAGTCTGTCTTCTTCCGGCGCTTTTTCCCTGATTGGTTTTGATGGCGGTCTTGAGGTAGTTTGTTAGTCTTTGGCGGTCGGGTCAGGAGCAAGTCCTTTATACTCTTGACCTTTGATAGCTTCGCCCGTGAGGAGTTTTCGCGGCGAGCGAGCGAGAACCTTGCAGTTAGCAGTGGGTGACTTCTGGTCTCGTGGAACTTCGCAGTAGGAGTTATCCTTGTACTGGTTCCTGGTCAGGTGTTTCGGAGGTTTTGCCCTGTTCGAGTTGATGGCGTAGTTATGCTCGCCTTGGGCGTCTTCCGCCGTGATGGGCGTATTTGTAGTTACGAGAGGGTTTCTTCTTGGGCGATTTTCTGCGGTCCGTGCTTCTCGATAGAAGCTTCATCTCTTCTTCCATGATGATGAAGTCTGTTGCCTTGTGGAAGTATCCTGGATTGTCAGCGGCTTTTCCAGTATCCACTTCCGGAACCGACTTGTACCAGAGTTTTCGAGCCGATTGCGACATTATGCGCTGATACCGTTACTCTGGCCATCACCAGTTTGAACCTTCGCATGAAGTTAGGCGGCTTCGTCTTCCTTCTGAGCTAGACTCCATAGATCCACGTCCGTTTCTCTATCCATGAACATGGGTACTGTTTGAAAGCGCCGAGGCCAGTTGGCGGAGCTTCGATGGAGTTCCTTTTGAGCCGGAGAACCACTTTCGGCGCCAGCACCCTTGAGGTGCTTTCGGCGAAGAAGACAATGACCTGCGTCCGTTCGGCGCTCGGAGTTTGCACCTACCCATTGCGATCTGGAAGGACTGCAGGTGCGACTTAGGATCCGTCGTGCCGTCATAGATCGGGATTTTGATCTTCCCTGGTCTGAGATCGCGTGTTTCCGTGATCCAGTGGTGAGCGGTGTTTTCCGTGCTTCCTCGAGAAGTCTATCGATCTCGGGGGGAACTGGTGCTGATGGATCTGCGATTTTACGCTTTCACTTCAGCCACGGTCTTTTTGAGATTCCGCGGAGATCATGGATCTCGCTATTGCCGCCGGCGTTCCTCGAACCTGTCGGCGCTGGTTTGCGATAGATCGAGTTTGATCTTCCTTGAGTTCTTCCTGCTCCATCCAGTAGAGTTCTTCTTCCTCTTCTGTCATGGGCCTATCGAAGGATACTGCGTCTGCTTAGGCGGACTGGCCGGAGTTCTCTGGGGTGGATGTCAGCGTCTTCGCCGGAAGGATCCGATGGGCTGACATCTAGATCGATCTTCGGCGTCGCTTTCCTTGTTTCCGCGGCGAGGTGGAAGGTTCTGCGAGTCGTTTGCTGTCCTCGGAGCCGTTTCCTCGGGGTGAAGCTCTTCGGGGCATCTTTCTCGTGCCGGAGATCCGAAGTCGAGTCTCCTGCCCATGGCGTGCCTTGAGTGGATCAGCGGCAACTTGCTCTCGCCAGTTAAGGTATCGACCTGTTTTGCGGCGAGGTTATCAGCTTGTCTGTTGTTCGCCCAGCGCTGGGCCGTGGTCCTTCATCTGTTTGGCCCTCGGTGTTTGCATCAGCGGCTGTGGGCGTCTCCAGCTGGAGTCTTCTCAGCGTTAGCATCGGGTGTGCCGTCTAAGCTGGCTGATCCTTGGTGGCGTCGGCTGACATGATGGCGTGTGCGGTTGCGAGAGATAGATAGATCCGTAACCCCCTCGCTTCTGGCGCCAAACTGTGGGAACGAAATTAGCACCGTCAAATTAAGTTGATTTGGAGGAAAGCCAAGTGAACCAAACCTTCCACTGAAGGTCCGGATATCTGCTGGGCGCTACCACGACACAATCAGTTGACAAAGAAAATATGAAAGCGAAATAAAAATCGTAAGAAAAAGAATAGAGCAAAGATTTTATTTCGAATCGGCGTTTGGCGTAAACAGGTAAGAGCCCAGCTCTGAGAGCTGTCGGCAAGGATTAGCTAGTCTGATGCGCCTAAGTCTATCCTGGTTAGTCGCCTTCGCTGAAAACAGAAAAGAATGCTAAGTTGCTCCTAAAGTGCTGCGGGCGTTTTGATCTGGTTTGCTTCTTGCTCAAGCTCTCCTTATATACTCCTCCTATGCGGTCTATCTTCTGCTTGGGCTGAGTCGGGCTTTTCCATTTTCGTCCATCTTAGTGTTTATCGAAACTTGACATTTATCTTGAATACCGACATTTATCTTACGGAAACTTGATATTTATCTCTTATGGAAACTTGACATTTATCTCTTATGTGAGGATAAAGATAAGCCGTCATAGTTATCCTTCTTTCGGAAAATGCGATGCGTGGGCGTTTTGGCGGCGTTGGGCCGTTTAAGCGTTTTCACGGTTTTGAAAGGACAGTCTTTGAAGGTCACCGGTGTTTCGAAGGAACCTTAATTCCTTGTTTAGTCGAGGAAGTGGCGTTCTAGAGTAACCGTGATCATACCAAACTTGCATAGATTGATCGAACAAGCTAAGGTGGGATCGAACGAGCCGCGATAGGAGCGAATCGGGGCGAGGCCGTGGACTGGCGCCAGGCCAGCCAGCGTCCAGCGTGCGCCCGGCGCCAGGCGAATGCCGCCCGGCGCCAGGCGGCCAGCGTGGCGGAATGCCCAGCGGCCGAGGCAGTGCCGCCGGCGCCAGGCGGCCAGCGTCCAGCGTGCGCCCGGCGCCAGGCAGGTGCCGCCGGCGCCAGGCGAATGCCGCCCGGCGCCAGGCGGCCAGCGTCCAGCGTGCCGCCCGGCGCCAGGCGAATGCCGCCCGGCGCCAGGCGAATGCCGCCCGGCGCCAGGCGAATGCCGCCCGGCGCCAGGCCAGCGTCCAGCGTGCCGCCCGGCGCCAGGCCAGCCAGCGTCCAGCGTGCCGCCCGGCGCCAGGCGAATGCCGCCCGGCGCCAGCCAGCGTCCAGCGTGCCGCCCGGCGCCAGGCCAGCCAGCGTCCAGCGTGCCGCCCGGCGCCAGGCGAGTGCCGCCCGGCGCCAGCCAGCGTGCCGCCCGGCGCCAGGCGAGTGCCGCCCGGCATGAGCCAGCCAGCGTCCAGATGCCGCCCGGCGCCAGGCGAGTGCCGCCCGGCGCCAGCCAGCGTCCAGCGTGCTGCTGGTGCCAGGCGATCTTGCCGTCCGTGGGTTTGTTCGATCTTTCCCTCGTCGGTCGTTCGCGGAAATCTTTTCGAGTTAAGGAGGGTCTCGGTAAAGTGAATCTCGAGATAATTGTTTCCAACGAGATTCTGCAGTATCGGGATTTTGAGATGGACTTAGATCTTCAGATTTTCCGTCGTCGAGGATGAGAGCAATGTGGCTCGAGTTTTAGATATGTTAAAAGATGAATCTTTAAAACAATCGGAAGGCTTTACGGAAGACTCATTGTAGATCTCGGACGATCGGACATGGATTTCAAGGGACCAGGATGCTGTCATCGCCGAGATCGTGAGGCGATCGCATTGATGGGCGCCAGGACCCTCGCCGTTGGCGCCAGATGGGAAGTGGGCGAGCCTTCCGTGAGTTTTATCGGCGGCGACCGTTTCTTGGATTTGATCGTCGGCTTTTCTTCGAGGACTTTCGGGTGACGATTTCGTCATTGACCGATTTTGACCCCAACATCTGCTATCAAAGCCAATGGAGTCCCTGTGGACTACCTTCTCTGTAAGCTCTTCAAACACTCTTTATCGGGCTTTCTGGATTATTAGCGGCGGCTTAAGCTACTACCAGGATCTCTTACATCACGGGCCGAAATCAAAAGCGCATTTTTGCGTAACTTCTTTGATGATGCGCTGAAGACTTAAGGAGGAAAATTGCCACATTCAATCAGGAGCCTGGAGAGTCATTCAAGGATACCTGGATCAGATTCAAGTCTTACCAGCGTGATTGCCCACACCATGGATTCACCAAAGTGCAGCTGCTCTGCACTTTCTTGAACATCGCACTGAAGTATCAGATGGCTCTTGACACTGCAAGTGAAGGCAACTTCACCACAAGGAATCCTGAAGATGCTGTGAAGCTGATAGACAACCTAGCATCCAGCAACAGCACAAAGAACATTGTAAGAGCAAGATCTGCAGCGTTCCTTGGAAAGGAACAGATAAATGAGGTACAAGCTACACTTGACAATGTTCAGAAACTGCTAAAAGCAAATCTACTCAGTGGAGGATGCATAAGCGATGAAGAAGATGACTACACGTAAGCGAAGTCAATGGATCAGTGGAACCGATTTCGTGAGGTCCGAAACCAAGGAAACGAAACTTCAGAGGACAGAGAGGAAACTTCAACAGCAGCAACTCCAACAACAACATGAGTTATGGAAACTCATCTTACATGAAGCCACCCACACCAACCCCAGAACGAAAGCTAGAAGACATGCTCAGCAAAGTTCTTGAGAGCCAGCAGCAGTTAGAGGTGAACTTCAATGGAAAGATCGACACTGTCTAGAGAAACTAGAGACCCAAGTGATTCAGACAGGAGAAGCTGTTAAGAAGCAGGAAGCTTTAGGAAAAGGGACTGGAGAAGAAACAACAGGCCACAACGTCAGTGCTATCATAGAAGATGATTTTTGGAGAGTGGTTAAGAAAGAGAAGCTGCAAGAGGAAGACTTCCAGATCAAACGAATTGGCGGCTACCAATGGAATCGATCGATGTCAGGATCACCTCATCGATCGACGTACGCCAACAACAATCGATCGATGGAACAAGACGAGCATCGACCGATGGATGTTGAAGAATCCACCAACAAGTGCAATGCCGTGAAGATATTTACTCACGAGGAGTTCAAAGCAAAACACCCACATCCGCCCAGCCCTTACCACGTCGACCGACAGGACAGACGATAACCCATCGATCGACCGATTGATAAAGAAATCGATCGACACACTCCAGAAGCTGTCGATCGATATTCAGTTATCACACACCGAGTGCAACTTACCAAGATAGATGTTGCACGACTTAATGCACTCCGGGAGCAATCTAAGCCTTCCAGAAACCCACCAACCGCCATAATGAAGAAGCCCACGGATATTATTGATCCAATGGAGATAGAAATGGAAAAAGATGGTAGAGTTCTCAGAAAAGGAAAGAGAAGGTTCCAAACACCTTAAAGAGGAGTTAATGAGAAAGAGTTGGCAAGTTTCAGAAAGAGAGTTCTAAGGATACCTACAGAGAAACCCTTTGAAGAAGCCTACTTTTCACACAGATTGTGGATGTTTTTCAGAGAGACCAAGGAGACAGAAGAAGATATCAAGAGGATGTTCAACCAAGTCAGAGAAAGTATGAAGAAGAGGATCAAACTAGAGAAGAAGGGTGATCCAGGGAAGTTCGTTGTTCCTTGCTTAGTCCATAGGATCAACTTCCCACGTGCCCTATGTGATGGATATGGAGTTAGCATCTTACCCAAGGTGATAGCAGATCATCTAGGTCTGAAGATAGCTTCATGAAGAATTTCATCTTTGTGGATTGTTCTCAGCAGAACTCTGGAGGAATTGTGAGAAACCTTGAAGTCACCATAGGAGAAGCCCTAATTCCAGTGGACTTCCATGTCTTAGACGTCAAGATAACCCTACCTACTTCTTTGCTACTTGGAAGAGCCTTCCTAGCCACAGTTGGAGCAGTCTGCAACCTTCAGATAAACAAACTGTGCCTAACCCTGATCAACCCTACGGTCTACTATGATCCAGTACGAGTCCTCAAGGTCCCTAAGAAGATCCAAGACGACTCAGACCTTGTAGCTGTTTGCTATTGTAGAGATGAAATACGACTCACTAGGCGAATACGAGACAGAGACCGAAGAATCGATCGATAGAAACACTGTCTCATCGATCATCTCTGGTGAACCGACATCGATCGACAGCCACACATGGTCATCGATCGATTCACTATTCAATCAGATCGAGGAGGAGTTTCCAGAAGGTGATTTCGAAGTAAACACGTGGGAGAACGACTACTACATCCCACCATATGCTGCAAATACTACTCATCTCGAGGAGTATACTGATGAATACGAGGAGGAGAGAGCTATAGAATGTCAAAACCTTCGAGAAGATGAAGATCGACTTCTCCACCACAACTCAGAATCACGACATCGATCGACAGGGCCTTCTCCCCATCGATCGATACTACTTGCCTTGCAACATTCGACAACACAGTCAACAACAAGCGAGACGGAGACTACTCAATCGAGCTGGTTTAACTACCAGTACGAGCCGCAGTCGACCGCCGCACCAACATACATCACCCAACCCGAAGAAGTCTCATCGATCGACACGGCACGAGTACAATCGACCGATAGGCCTGAACAACCATCGACCGATTCAGAACCAGTGCAATCGACTGATCCATACAACCAACCATCCGAGGTAACACATTCAAATATACTTAATTTCGGAAATCTAATACCGGATGAATTTGGTATTTTCAGGGATTCACAAGGTTTTGCACGCTCAATGGATGGACGAACACTGCACATATCCAAAGAAGACATTGCAGACGTCCTATAGTTAGCCAATGGATCCCACAACCTATTCCAGCAACAACGCCACGGACCAGACCACCATTATCAGCACCAGGAGGCAGACACAACAACCGAGCCAAAGGAGGCTGAGGATAATCATCTCAACAGGAAGGATCCACATCTTCAACAAAAATCGATCGATACAGATTGTGTCGCATTGATCGATAAGTGTCCCGAATTCGGAAAGAGAGCTTTTCGATATGGAGTTCGAAAATTCTTTTGGGAGCAGAGAGATGAGTATGGGGTCTATAGAGACGAGAATGGTTTTGCAAGAGGAATAGATGGTGATGTCATCAATATTTCTAAAGACGACATCAAGAAACTGCTCCAAAGAACTTCAATGGCCGAGCGCTCCTACATCTTTCTACCAGAGCACGCTAGTTCATTTACAAGAAGAGAATTGGTGGAAGAAACCTACACCGACCGAGATCAACAAGATGTTCACCGGTTTCCTTGGAAAACGAAATGGGAAAAGCTCTCCATAGAAAAGAGTTTGGAAGAGGCCACAGAAGCTTCGCGTAGGAGATGAACTGGATGTTCAGTGCAGACCAAGGATTACTCAAGAGGGTTCAACGCCTGAGCTGGAACTTGAAGATCTTCAACGACGTAACCATAGCCAAAGATCAATATCGATCGACGGAGTAACATCCACATCGATCGATACGAACCTACACCATCGACCACTTACTCAAAACGAGGTTGATGAGTCTCTTGAAGATATGGAAAGAATTTAAGAAAGCGAAGCTCGCCTCAGCATCAAACAAACCACAACCTGTGAGGGATCTTGCACAACCTAGCAGATCTTAGAATCTGCAATAAGAGCTGAGATCTATCCACCTTATCAATGAAGCACACGCAGATATGAACCCCGCTGCACCTTGCAACTTTTGGAGGATTGACCCGCCTCAAAGCAGTTGAGAAAATTGCTGATATACACTTCTTAGTAGACAAAGAAGTGGAGGAACTCGCGACTACGCGATAGATACTACAGCGTGAGGCTGAGAAGTTCCAACGCCAACTTGATTATCAGGTTGCATCGATTGCATCGATCGACGAGCTCAACCTCACATCGATCGATAGGCGATTAACTGAAATCGACGGCCAGATGAAGCTCTTTGCGAGAAGCTTCACGAATCTGCAGAGAAACATCGATCGATAGCAAGCAGTTGCATCGATCGATATACGACTTCAGAGATCTGTACCAGAGCCGATTTGGATAAATTAGCTGATGATGTATACACAGCAATAACAAGCGGATGATTCACAAGATGACGCCTAGACCAAACGTGATTTCCGCTTGTTAACAAGGTTGGAAGCATGGAATCTAGCATAGAAGGGATGAAAGAAATCAAAGCCATTCAGAGACAGCTTGCAAGCAGACCCTGCTTTAGAATCGATCGATCGAAAGCAACCAGCGATCGATCGATGGACGCCAACAGCCATCGACAAATATTTCAACCGAGGAATCGATCGATACCAGCTCCATCCAAGACAAGATGATCCAACGCCTTGATTCAATGCAAGCAGAGCTTAGTGACCTTTCAGAACATGCCTACAGGAAGATAGGATGGCACGCGGTCAGCATTGAAAGTCATGAAGAGAGGATTCAAAGGATCACTGATGAGTTGATTGAGTTAAAGGAGAAACGAACCAGAGAATATGAAGCCACAAGAAACGTATTTGACGCATGGTTCGGAGAGAAGAAAAATACAGAGGATACTTGTTTCTCAACATGTACCTGGACTTTACCTCAGTAGCTCATCTCATCCAAAGTCAAGCTAGATGACTATAATCAAAGCGCTGAGTGGGAGGCAACCCACTGTTAGGTAGTTTTTCATTTTATTTTTATTTTTAGGAATTTATTTTTCGTATTTGTTTTTCTTTGCAGTTACAATTAGACGATTGCCACTGAAATCGACCGACATGACACTGTCGATATCGATCGACATAAACCAAAAAGAAGCGATCGACGAAGATGACTCAACATCGATCGATACGCAACACGGTCAGGTATATCGTTCTAAACTTTTTGATATTAGTGTACTTTATTATTACCTATGCCTTCACTGGACTAGGTATACACTGGGGACAGTGTATGATTTAAGTCTGGGGGGGATGTTACTGATGTTGTTTACCTTTTGATTTCATAAAAACAAAAATGTTTTCAAAATGGTTTTTATTGAGTCAAGAAAGGGATAATGATAATTTAATTTTCACTTTTTATCTAACCAATCTTTTAGGCACCATTCTTAGATTTGTTGATGCAGAATGTACTATAGATGCTAAAGTTGATCACCTATCAGCTATGACAACACTTTCATTGATTGTCTGGAGGAACCAAAGCTGATTTCCAACCTAACCTGACAATTCTTTGCTTGTCTTGGGGCTTGGTATACATGGGATCGGATGCTTCAAACAAGTTTGGAAGGTAAAAGCCTTGTGTAGATAATTTTATCACCCTCTCTCTCTCATTTTCGAAATTAGATTTAATTTTTACTACTAAAAAAAAAAAAAAAAGAATCTAAAATTAGCTTAAGTTTATGTTCTAGGAATAGTTAGATATTAACTAGGAAGGAAGTCGAACAGGGCTTGGCGGTTACCCCCCTCAAGACTTGATTCATAAGAATTCTATAGGTAAAGGGTTCGAACAGGGCTTGGTGGTTACCCCCTTCAAGACTTGCTTCGCAATGAATCCTAGGATATAGGTCAAAAAGAAGTGAATAGGACTTGGTGGCTGCAACCATTAAGCCTTGATTCATGGAAGCCTGTCCAATCTTGGTTAATGTCTTGCAAATGAAAGCAAACCTGACTAGGAGAGAAATAGTAGAGAGAGAGGATAGAACTAATTTTACCAAGAGGTCCGGATACTTGTTTGAGCAACCTTGCATCCGTGATCGATACTCCCAAGGTAAAGCCTGCACTTTTATTTGTATGTACAGAAATGAAATCAGTAGAGGGGTTAGTCAGACATGATTGCTAAGTTGTTGGCTAGATGATCAAGGTAGCGTAACTAGGATATTGCATAATGTGCTTATGTGATTGACAGACTCTTAGATGTAGTTTGCAACAAAGTAGAGTTATGATTCTAAGTTTGAATTTGATTTAGTCCCTGCTTTTAAAAACCTCTTTCATAAAGATTGCCTGTGTGTTTGCTTGAGGACAAGCAAAAGGTTAAGTCTCGGGAGTTGATATACCATGGATTTTACCCGCTTACCCCTGGTATATGAGTGTTTTACTACTATTATCTATGTTTTGGAGTCTATTAGGTATGTTTTCAGGTTCGAAGCATTTTGGAGAAAAGTGATGCTTTAGGTGCCTTTTGGAGCTTAAAGAAGAGTTCACCCAAGATCAAGGCCAGAGGTCGACATCAGAGTTACACATCGATCGATGCACACTCTGTGCAATCGATCGACACACATTAGCCGAAGGACGATACATCGAGACCATAATCGATCGATGTGCACCTTGTACTATCGATCGATACTGAGGCGGCTGAAAGACAAGTTGGACCTGGCCGAACTTGAAGCCCAAGATATCACATTTTACAAGAATGCCCCTGACGAAGTTTTTAACCTAATGAACTCATATATTTATATGCCTAAGTGTTTTGGCATTAAAACAAGCTTTCTTTTCATTCAAGTCTCTTTGATATACAATCTTTTACAGAATAGAAGTTTTAAGAGTTTCTACTTCTACTCATTTTCTTTCAGTTCTTTATTTACAAGGTTATAGGATTCAGATATGAGGAAAGATCCAAAGAGATTTGTGATTGGAACTTAAGTGTTCATTCCTCTAATATATCTATGAACTTCTATTATTACCTGTTGTTATGAACTACTTAGCCATGTCTGAGTAGATTCACTTGTTAGATTTAGGTTTAAATAGGATATGAGGGATTAGCCCCAGCCTATAATTGCTATAGTTGTGATATTTATTGTTAGGATTGTTCATTAATGCTTTTCTAGCTTAGCTACCTAGAAAATGAACTTGGATTGCATTGATTTATTACATGCAATACCGATAACATCCTAAACATGCTATGACCCTCTTGAGATATGCAAAGCTGATCTAAGATCATGGTGAGCATTGTATCAACTCACAGATAAAGCTTGCTTAGAGTCGTGATCGATCGATACTCCTATAGAGTAATCGATCGACGATAGAGTGTATCGGTCGATATTCCTATCGAACCATAGCGATACCAGCGCAGAAGTGGCCGACCGCAACACCATTTAGCATCTAAGTAATAGATAGTCTAAATAATGCGAGAGCTGATGGATTCATTAATAAGTGTTGAGCTCGACATATCATGCAAGCAACTTGTTAGCCTTTATAGTATTTATAACTCAATTCTTGAATACTTACCCCTAATCTAACTACTTTTCTTTATTGTTTTCAAAACCAAATCCTTTCAACTGAGTAATCTCATCCTTACTCAGCAAACCTGCACTTTACTTAAAACTATTTTCAACCTAGCATAGTCATTAAGATTGCATCTTATTTGTACACTAGCTCTCAGGACTTGATCCCTAGTACTACAACTAAACCTCTTATTTGAGAGAGTAAAGTCACCTTAGGGTAATTTGAGTGGTATCAATTTAATGCTAGGGTGTTTAAAATATAGTTCTTCATTCTAGTTGTTCTTAATGCTAAGTATAGGATTGATCATCCTTATCTTAGATCTTTGGATTAATTTGGATAAGTGAAAACTTAGCAAATCCATGAAACCAAAGCTGGTATGTTCCAACTTTACCTAGAGTGCGAAAGTGGCCTCTTTGTAGATGGAGAACCAATTCAAATCGATCTTAAAGCTCACTGAAGCGATATCAATCGATAAACAATCCGTTTCGGCGATACCTTGGTGTATCGTTCGATATTCATATAGAATAATCGATCGACACTTTCTTATACTCATCGAGCGATAGTTGATGACTTAAGATCTAGTTGAAGATAATCAATCATTGATTTAACCTTAAGGTTTGAGTTCAGAACTATGAATACTAGAAACCACTAGATATCACTGCATGCTAGTTATACGAGAAATAGCCTAAATCTAGCTTTCCTTTCTCTTGCTTAAAACCTAAACCATTCAATCAAGCAATTACTTGCTTACTTTATTACTGCTGTAAACTTGTTTGTCTAGCTTTATTTCAAAGACTAAACAATCTATTGTGTAATCCTAGAGTCTCTAGGATTGATCCCAAAGTATGTTGGGGTCAGCGGTTATCTGAAATCTACGACCAAAGATCGCTTCCAAACTTCGAAGATTTCCCACCGAGCGACTAGCGGAAAGATCGAGCAGCGGAAAACCCACGAGCGGCAAGGCGGCCTGGAACCCGGCGCGCGGAGCCGAGAGGCCTGCGCCCGGCGGCACCAACCTGGCAGCGGCTTTCCGTCTGCGGGCGGCCTGGCGCCCGGCGGCACCACCTGGTTCGGCGGCAGCGAACTGACCTGGCGCCCGGCGGCACCCGATCCGCGAGGGCGGCCTGGCGGCTGACCGCAGCGGGGCCTTGAGCCGACCTGGCGCCCGGCGGCACCCGACCTGGCGCCGCGGCACCGTCCGCAGCGGGCGGCCTGGCGCCCGGCGGCACCCGGCCTGGCGCTGGCGGCGGCACAGAGCGGCCTGGCGCCGGCGGCATCCGTCCGCGCAGGCGGCCTGGCGCGGCGGCACCTGGTCTGGCGCCGGTCCGGCCCTCGTCCTGGTCACCGGTCCCGTTGTGCTCTGTCGATCCCATCTTAGCTTGTTGGATCAACCCTCGTGAGTTTGGTATAATCAAGGCTACGGGAATAAACATCTTTCGATTCGGTTGGAGATCGTCCACCGATGTTTTCACGATAGAAACTGGAGAGTTGGATTTCGTGGAAGAAATGGTATAAAGCGTTTAGCGACTTAAGACAAGTCCACAGACTTTTACGATTTTCGAATTCAGGCCCAATCAGGCTATGGCGATTTATCAATTTCGGACACTTCGGATAAACATCAAATCGCCGAAGGATAGCGAGAAAACTTCGAGGATGATTACGAAGATCGGCGAAAATGGAACATTTCACGAAGAGATAAGCTTGGGCCCAAAGGCGGTATCACCCTAAGGCAAACCGACCAGAAGTGGGTATATAAGGAGAGCAAGAGCGGAGGAGAAGGGCATCGAAAATCCGAGAATTAGACTTAGAGCATCCTGCTAGCTTAGAAAAACTAGGGTTTAGGTGGTTAGACTAGCGAACAAGGCTTAGGGCGTTTGGCTGCCTGCGACTTTATCTTTTCTTTTAAATCATAAATCTCTTTGTCTTTCGGGAGAATCCTTGTACTTCGTTTCTTTTATCTAATAAAGCGCCTTGAGGGCAAATATTTCAATTCCTATTTTTTGTCTTCTGTTTACTTTGCTCGATTTATTGGCAGCGCAGAGAATCGGACCTTCAGGGAAAGTCGGGTTTACTTGGCTTTCCTCCATAATCTTACTTATCGAAATTGTGATGTGAATTTGGTTCCCCGATTTGGCTAGAAGGCGGATTCTCTAACTTCGAAAACCACCGTCGATCAGTTCAGTATGACTTCTTCGTCAGCCCACTTGTATTATCTTTGAAGATCGAGCAGCGGCCCATCGGTCAAACCTCACAGCGATCTCCTCGTAATAGAACTCACGATCGAGGATATTGGCGTAGCAAGGGTATTGAGTGGACACCGGATGCCGGCCAATATTATCTACAAAAGCACCCTCGAGAGGATGGCGTCGATCTAAGCATCGCTACAGATGACCCCAGCCCAGTATTGGGACTCGGGGAGAAATTATGACCCTCGGCTCGACTAACCTCTAGTCAAAGCGGGGCGTCAAAAAAAACGAATTCCTGGTGATCAATGGTCCAACATCCTACAATGCGATAGTTGGAACTCCTGGCTAAACTCCATGAGGAAGCGATCCATCAACATTCCACCTATGCCTCGAGTTCCCAGCTTTCGAGTCGAGACAATACATGGTAGTCCGACGGCGCGAAGATCTAAACATGCTATGACCCTCTTGAGATATCGCGAGCTGATCTAAGATCATGGTGAGCATTGTATCAACTTCGGCGCAAAGCTTGCTTAGAGCCGTATCGATCGATACTCCTATAGAGTGTCGATCGGCGTAGCTAAATGTCGGTCGATATTCCTATCGAACTATAGAAGCGATACCAGCGACAGAAGAGGCCGACCATAACACCATTTAGCATCTAAGTAATAGATGGTCTAAATAATCACGAGCTGATGGATTCATTTAATAGCGTTGAGCTCGACATATCATGCAAAGCGACTTGTTAGCCTTTATAGTATTTATAATCACGAATTCACGAATACTTACCACGAATCTAACTACTTTTCTTTATTGTTTTCAAAACCAAATCCTTTCAACTGAGTAATCTCATCCTTACTCAGCGAGCGGACCAGTTGACCAACCATCCACCAGGCTGGATCTTCTCATACCTTGTGTGTAGAACCGGTTGAATTAAGCCAGCCTGTTTGGGTGTTGAGCTCCTGGTTCAAGAGACACACAAGGAAGAATGGTGGTGTAAGGCATTGGAGCGGAGACCAGGGTGGATCGCTTGGCGCGGTGTTGGTACTGTTGTGCTCCAGTTCAGTTGGTGTGCTCACTTCCAGCTTGGTCCTTCACTTATACTCGGATCAAGCTTGAGGAGGGGTAATGGAGAGCATTCCTGAAGGTTCAAGTCGTCTATTTCCTCACCAGAGATAAGAAATGGAGTTCACTCGATCATAATTGGAGTTTGCAAGTGGTGGAGTTCACTCTTGCAATACTTATTCTTCTAAGGATCAAAGAAGCCATCTAGAACCCATTGCAACCATGTGATTGGCGTGTGATTGAGCTTCCATGATCTGGACTGTGTCTTAACTGATGCCAAGAGGGTGGAAAGGAAGTACACTCGAGAAAAGAC
>JAAMPC010000554.1:0-23040 GCA_016771965.1 Brassica carinata
ATGATCCAGAGTCTTTGTGTCCCTTACATTGTTGGTAAGGCACAAAGACTCACTATTAATAATCGAACCTTGGAGACTTTACTTTTTCCCTCATCAAGGTTTTGTCCCAAAGGGTTTTCCTTGGTGAGGTTTTAATGAGGAAGTTTTTCAAGGTTCGAAGCTTGACTTAGGATCAACTAAAGTCAAGCTTGAGGGGAGTGTTAACTTGAAGAGAAGTGGAGAAGCAAAGGTGATGAGTTGAGTTGGTGCTTGTGCAAAGATAGGGCAAGTCCTTGAGGGGATTGTCTACTAAGGCTTCGTGGAGGGTCTGAGGGTGTCGAAGTGATCTGATGGTTGTGCAAAGATAGGCCAAGTCAGGAGGCTTAGGAGTATCTTTGGGAGCAGGTGGTCAAGTGTGCAAACTTAGGACCGAGGCCGTGCAGTTTGAGTACGGGCGTGTACGGACCCGATGCGGATCCGTCACGGACCTGTCCCGACCAAAGTTCATAACTTCGACCATTTGAAGTTATGAAGTTGGTGCAAAAATAGGCGTAGGTCAGCTCTTAAGAGAAGACAAAACAAGCTCTTAAGAGAAGAAGACAAAAGAAGCTCTTAAGAGAAGAAGACAAAGAAGATAAGGTGCTGTGATATGATTGGAGAGTTTGGTCATGGGACAGGCTGGCTTGGACGGTAAAGGCAAGGGGAGCCACGACCATGAACCTAGACTGATCTGTGGACAGATTAGGAGAATTTAGGAGAGCCAATCACAGCACAGCCCTGGTTTGAATTAAAGAGAGGCCTACCGCTTCAGCCAATCAGATTGAATAACAAGATCAACTCATCCTCACCATCCATTCCTCTTGATTATTTCTATCCATTAGATATAGGTTTATGAGTTTGCAAAGTGTAAAGGCATATATAAGCCTATCATTGTCGATTTGTAACTCTTAAGAGAGTTAGGGGGATTTCCCCTTCTCCTTCATAATAGAAAAGTGTTCTTGGATCAGAATCCCTTAATCTCTCCCTTTCTTAGTCTCTAATCTCCTAATTTCTTAAAGTCTTTTGTTTCTGATCTGAGTAAACACTTAATCACTCATAAACACTGCCACTAATCTATCTCTCTCTAAATCACCTAAATCAAACTCTCTCTCTGCCCTATTGGGTTTCATACAAACACACAGCCTGAGATCTCTGAAAATCTCACATGGTATCGAGCCAGGTTCATCTGGTTCTTAACTTCATAAAAGCTCTAAGCTCCTCTATGGTTTTGAAACCAAGAAGAAGCTTAGATGATCCAGCCGGCTGTTCAACATCTAAAGTGGAAGATGGGTTCATCCCTGGTGTCCAGAAGCTGTATGTGGTCGTTTCTCACCCTCTCATGACGCCCATGGAGAAAGAAGACTCTTGGAAACAAGGCAAGAAGTGGTCTGATCAACCAAGCTTCAAAAGCTTTATCCAAGCTGTTTCTTATTCACTGTCCAAGAAGAAAGGTGATAGCTTTCATCTGGTACTGGTGTGGCGAGTTTAACATGAAGAAAGGTGGGGTCTTTGACATGGAGAGTTCAAGAGAAAGGTTCATGGGAGAAGGAGAAGTTGGGGTCGTCACCAACAGCTCACTGTTTTGCCATGTTCTATGGAGTTTCAAGGAACTAACACTAGTTCCTTGGCTGTAAGAAACCTCTTTCTCTTGGTTAAAGCTTGTGTATGTGAACTGAATGATGTATTAAACAGGTTGTGATGTTGTGATGTGATTGAAAACCAGAGGATGTGTTTAAAGATTGCTAGATATGAAATGTTTAGAATCTGTCCCAGGATGCTTAAAGAGTTGTTTGGTGACTGAGAATTGTTGCTTGAATCTGGTTCATAATGAATGTCTGTCAGGGAGTTAGTAGTATTGTCTAAACTTTATTGCTTTCATGAATTGAAACCGAGCTTAAAGTGGAGTGTAGAGTGTTGTTGCTGCCTTAGGTTGATGCACTTTGATTCAAGTCTAAGATGAAGTTAAGGCAGAAGTTAAAAATGCCTAAGTAGCTTGCATAAATCTGGAAAAGAAAGTGCTTGTGCTTAGAGAGTTTGCTTGCAAAGATTAGAACTTGAAAATGCCTTATTTATTCTGTTGCAATGCTTGTGATATTGGGAATCAAACTTGATGATTAATCAAGGATTGATCCCAATGCTATTGTGTCTTATCTTTGCTGGAGTTTGAGTGATGTTTCAGGTTCACAAGAAGTGTTCTTTACTCACCATCCATCCGAGTAGAAGAGGAAGACTTTTCCCATTGTTAAAACAATGGAGAGTGGTCGCTGGGGTGTGTGTAGACACACAAGGCGAGGTCATCACTTAAGTCTTGAGGAGACTGATGACCTGAAGGCATTGGAGCTGAAAGGGAAGGGTTGATCAGTGGTTGTATGCGCCATCCTTGAGATGATGCGCTCCTGATCTTAAAGCTCACTTTGGCTCACTCCAAGCTTGGACCTATACTCAATCCAAGCTTGAGGAGGGGAGTTGAGTGAGCTACCTGATGATCCTAAGCTCAGTGACCTGTTTCCTCCTTACCATTGCAAGCATATGAAGAATGAGCCAACCGGGTCTAGGCAGTGGTGTGTCGAGTCAAGAGATTGTTCAGAGCAGTCTTGGTTGTGTATGAAGAAGGTTACTCTATCAATGCGGCTTCTAGTGTGAGGTGATTGAAGAGGGAGCTGAGGTATCTACCAGCAGTCCATCAAGGTTGGCGAGTGATGAAGAAAGGTTACAATGGTTTGTTCAGTCCGAATCATGAAGCCTTCTTGCTGTCCAAGCTTGATCCTTAAAAGAGGTCTCAAGCTTGAGGGGGAGTGTTGAAGTGGCTTCACTGATCAGATGGAGTTTCAGCAGTGAGGGATTCAAGTGGCTAGTGAAGAGCAGCCACTCCTCACCATCTAAACAAGGGAGTACTTGTATCTATCAAGGAAGATCTGGTGTGTCCAAACACTTCAACCTAACAAGAACTTAGGTGAAAGGGGGAGAGACCAAGATCTGTCTGAAGAAGAGTACAAGAAGTGTTGATGATGAGCAAGAAGAGTGGGTTCTATCTTGCATCACATGAGGGCCATGATCCAGAGTCTTTGTGTCCCTTACATTGTTGGTAAGGCACAAAGACTCACTGGCCAATCCCAAGGCCTTGGAGACTTTACTCTTTTTCCCTCATCAAGGTTTTGTCCCAAATGGTTTTCCTTGGTGAGGTTTTTAATGAGGAAGTTTTTCAAGGTTCCACGCTTGACTTAGGATCAACTAAAGTCAAGCTTGAGGGGGAGTGTTAACTTGAAGAGAAGAAGTGGAGAAGCAAAGGTGATGAGTTGAGTTGGTGCTTGTGCAAAGATAGGGCAAGTCCTTCAGGGATTGTCTACTAAGGCTTCAGGAGGGTCTGAGGGTGTCCAGAAGTGATCTGAGGGTGTCCAGAAGTGATTTGATGGTTGTGCAAAGATAGAGCCAAGTCAGGAGAGGCTTAGGAGTATCTTTGGGAGCAGGTGGTCAAGTGTGCAAACTTGGGAAGGTATACAGTTTGAATGCAGGGCGTTAATGCGGACGTGCGGATCATGCGGACCTGTCGACCCGAAGTTCATAACTCGACCATTTCAGAAGTTATGAAGTTGGTGCAAAAATAGGGCGTAGGTCAGCTCTTAAGAGAAGAAGACAAAACAAGCTCTTAAGAGAAGAAGACAAAAGAAGCTCTTAAGAGAAGAAGACAAAGAAGATAAGGTGCTTTGATATGATTGGAGAGTTTGGTCATGGGACAGGCTGGCTTGGACGGTAAAGGCAAGGGGAGCCACGACCATGAACCTAGACTGATCTGTGGACAGATTAGGAGGAGCCTAAGGAGAGCCAATCACAGCACAGCCCTGGTTTGAATTAAAGAGAGGCGCCAGCTGCTTCAGCCAATCAGATTCAGAATAACAAGATCAACTCATCCTCACCATCCATTCCTCTTCAGTTATTTCTATCCATTAGATATAGGTTTATGAGTTTGCAAAGTGTAAAGGCATATATAAGCCTATCATTGTCGTTGTAACTCTTAAGAGAGTTAGGGATTTCCTTCTCCTTCATAATAGAAAAGTGTTCTTGGATCAGAATCCTTAATCTCTCCTTTCTTAGTCTCTAATCTCCTAATCTCTCAAAGTCTTTTGTTTCTGATCTGAGTAAACACTTAATCACTCATAAACACTGCCACTAATGTATCTCTCTCTAAATCACCTAAATCAAACTCTCTCTCTGCCCTATTGGGTTTCACACAAACACACAGCCTGAGATCTCTGAAAATCTCACAGGAAGAAGTTATCCCACTTTCAAATCAGGTGATTCCAGTTTCCCAGTTTAGGAACAGCCGCTTCTTCGTCGTTCCAATCAAACCAGGATGAATCACTTTGTAAGAAGCTTGATTTGGATACATAAAGTGGTGGAGAATCACCAGGAAGTTGAATAAATCTCATAGGAGTTGGCATGAAGAAGTTATCCCACTTTCAAATCAGGTGATTCCAGTTTTCCAGTTTGGGAATAGCACAGCTGCTTCGTCGTTCTAATCAAACCAGGATGAATCACTTTGTAAGAAGCTTGATTTGGATACATAAAGTGGTGGAGAATCACCAGGAAGTTGAATAAATCTCATAGGAGTTAGCATGAAGAAGTTATCCCACTTTCAAATCAGGTGATCTGATATGATCATGGACCAGCCAAACAAAGAAGATAATGAGAGCATGGATGATCCAGCTGATGGAGGAGCTCTAGCCATATCTGAAGGTCCTATGACTCGAGCCAGAAGCAAGCAACTCAAAGAAGCCATTGGAGGATTACTTAAGACATCACTGAAGCAAGAAGAGAGTCTTGGAAGAAGCTTGATCAACCAAGACACACTTGCCACAATTCAAGCCATCTCAGCTCCAAGATAGACATCAAATGAGCAAGTAACATATGTGTGCTCTTTTTCCCTATATTTGGTTTTGTCCCACTGGGTTTTCCAAAGATAGGTTTTTAATGAGGCCATATGTTGCTTTCCTATCACTCATTTGATGATCTCAGTTCAAGACTTTATTTTAATTATTTATCTTTGTTAACATGAAGCAGAATTAGGCTGCTAGACTTGAGAATTAGGCTGCTAGACTTGAGAATTAGGCTGCTAGACTTTAGAATTAAGCTGCCAGACTTGAAAACCCTTATAAGGTTTTATAAGGTTTTATAAGGTTTATTTTTAAGGCCCATTTAGAGACCAAGGAGCTATGATTTTTAGTAATGTTTAGAGTAATCTGAGTGTTTAGGAAAGACTAGAATCGATTTAGAGAAGATTAGAGTATGAAATGAGATTATGAGTCTAATATGGAACCATTGAGATTAAAGACTAAGAGAAAGACTCAAAACTTGCTTGATTGTATTAATGAGAGTGTTTACAACTTTATAAGAGAAGAGACTAGGGTTTTCGTAGCTAAGAGGATAAGGTAAGCATGTGGAGTCAATGGCCATTTCAAACTTGTCCAATGAGGTGAGCAGCGTGTGAGCCTTCATTAGCTGGCTCAACCTTTTGCTTTTCGTGTCCAGCTGTGCCAGCCTGTCCAAGACTCTCTCTTATCCTTTCCAACGGTCTGATCCACTCACAAAGGCCAAGGTAACTTCTCCTCTTTACTTAAGTAACTTGGATAACTTATGGTGAGGTTTGGTTGAGCTTTGGTGATCCTATCTTAATGCGGCCTTATGCGGCCTTGTATGAGGCAGGCTGATCCCAAAGCTCCCAAACCTTCCTATCCTTCCTCTTCTTCATTCTACTCAACCCTCATCTCCATTCTTCACTTGACACTCTTCATCTCAACACTCCCCTCAAGCTTAGCTTTGTGAAAGACTAAGCTTGGACATATGAATCTTCCTCATTAAAACCTCACTAAGGAAAACCCATTGGGACAAAACCTTAATGAGGGAAAAGAGTAAAGATCTCATAGGAGTTGGCATGAAGAAGTTATCCATCTTTGATCAATTGATTCAGTTTTCCAGTTTGGGAATAGCACGGCACAACCGTCGTTCTAATCAAACCAGGATGAATCACTTTGTAGAAGCTTGATTTGATACATAAAGTGGTGGAGAATCACCAGGAAGTTGAATAAATCTCATAGGAGTTAGCATGAAGAAGTTATCCCACTTTCAAATCAGTGATCGATATGATCATGGACCAGCCAAACAAAGAAGATAATGAGAGCATGGATGATCCAGCTGATGGAGGAGCTCTAGCCATATCTGAAGGTCCTATGACTCGAGCCAGAAGCAAGCAACTCAAAGAAGCCATTGGAGGATTACTTAAGACATCACTGAAGCAAGAAGAGAGTCTTGGAAGAAGCTTGATCAACCAAGACACACTTGCCACAATTCAAGCCATCTCAGCTCAAGATAGACATCAAATGAGCAAGTAACATATGTGTGCTCTTTTTCCTATATTTGGTTTTGTCCCACTGGGTTTTCCAAAGATAGGTTTTAATGAGGCCATATGTTGCTTTCCTATCACTCATTTGATGATCTCAGTTCAAGACTTTATTTTAATTATTTATCTTTGTTAACATGAAGCAGAATTAGGCTGCTAGACTTGAGAATTAGGCTGCTAGACTTTAGAATTAAGCTGCCAGACTTGAAAACCCTTATAAGGTTTTATAAGGTTTTATAAGGTTTATTTTTAAGGCCCATTTAGAGACCAAGGAGCTATGATTTTTAGTAATGTTTAGAGTAATCTGAGTGTTTAGGAAAGACTAGAATCGATTTAGAGAAGATTAGAGTATGAAATGAGATTATGAGTCTAATATGGAACCATTGAGATTAAAGACTAAGAGAAAGACTCAAAACTTGCTTGATTGTATTAATGAGAGTGTTTACAACTTTATAAGAGAAGAGACTAGGGTTTTCGTAGCTAAGAGGATAAGGTAAGCATGTGGAGTCAATGGCCATTTCAAACTTGTCCAATGAGGTGAGCAGCGTGTGAGCCTTCATTAGCTGGCTCAACCTTTGCTTTTCGTGTCCAGCTGTGCCAGCCTGTCCAAGACTCTCTCTTATCCTTTCCAACGGTCTGATCCACTCACAAAGGCCAAGGTAACTTCTCCTCTTTACTTAAGTAACTTGGATAACTTATGGTGAGGTTTGGTTGAGCTTTGGTGGAATCTATAGCCGCGCTGGCCATGCGACATGCATGGACAGGCTGATCCCAGCTCCCAAACCTTCCTATCCTTCCTCTTCTTCATTCTACTCAACCCTCATCTCCATTCTTCACTTGACACTCTTCATCTCAACACTCCCCTCAAGCTTAGCTTTGTGAAAGACTAAGCTTGGACAATATGAGATCTTCCTCATTAAAACCTCACTAAGGAAAACCCATTGGGACAAAACCTTAATGAGGGAAAAAGTAAAGATCTCATGACTAAGGATCAGCTGCTTCTCTTCCCAAGATCAATGAGGCCCAATCTGATATGAATGGACTCCATTGTCTTTGCCTTGCAGCCTTGGTGAATACATCAGCCAACTGATCTTCACTCCTAGTATAACATGGCAAGATGACTCCTAGGACAATCATCTGCCTCACCTTGTGGCAATCAACCTCAATGTGCTTTGTTCTCTCATGGAACACCGAGTTGGATGCTATGTGAATGGCGGCCTGGTTGTCACAATGCATTGTCATTGGAGTGTCTTGTGCTATCTCCAAATGCTTCAAGATGCCCTTGATCCAAACTAGCTCGTTTGTAAGCTTCAGCATGGCTCATATTCAGCTTCGCACTAGAGCATGACACCACCTTCTGTTTCTTACTCTTCCAAGTCACCAAGTTGCCTCAATGAATGTGCAATAGCGGTTGTTGATCTTCTGTCAGCTCTATCACCTGCCCAATCAGCATCACAATAGCCCACCACTTCGTGCTTCCATTGCACCCCATCCATACACCTTGATCCGGTGAGCCATTTAGATACATCAGCAGCCTCTCCACCATCGCCAATGATGTTCCTTGGGAAGCTGCATGTGTTGACTCACCTGATTCACAGCAAAGCATATATCAGGTCTTGTGATGGTTAGATAAATCAATTTGCCAACAAGTTTTCTATAGAGTTTAGGATCATGAAATGGCTTGCTGTCTTCAATCTCCCCCTCTCTTGGTACTTTGTAGCCATCTTCCATTGGCATCCTTGCTGTCTTGCCTCCATAAGCACCTGCACCTTTCAAAGATCAAGTGTATACTTCCTTTGGGACATGAACAAACCTTCCTTGGATCTACAAATCTCAATTCCAAGAAAGTATTTCATTTCTCCCAAGTCTTTTATTTCAAACATAGACTTTAGAAACTCCTTGGTTGCTTTGATACCTTCCTTATCACTTCCTGTGATAATGATATCATCCACATACACAAGGAGAGCAACCATACCTGAGGGAGTAGTGAGGGTAAAGAGAGTATGGTCCAATTCAGACTTCTTAAAACCTCGCTGTTCAGAGTTGTGCTCAACTTGTTGTACCATGCTCTTGGTGATTGCTTCAACCCATAGATAGCCTTCTTTAGCCTCAGTACATTCCCTCTCTTCACTAGATGTTCAAGACCTGGTGGAGGATACATGTAGACTTCATCCTCAAGTTCTCCTTGTAAGAATGCATTCTTCACATCCATTTGCCACAATCCCCATCCAAGGTTAACCGCCAAGCTTAGTACAATTCTAATGGTGTGTAACTTGGCTACTGGTGCAAATGTCTCAATGTAATCCTCTCCATATGTTTGAGTGAACCCTCTTGCTACTAATCTAGTCTTCTTCCTCTCAATCTGTCCATCAGCTTTGTATTTGATTGTGAAGATCCATTTACTAGATACTGCCTTCTTCCCTTTTGGTAGTTCACTTTCAAACCATGTATCATTCTTTATCATAGCTCCTGCCTCAGCTCCTACTGATTCCTTCCATTCCTTATCCTCCATTGCCTCTTCATAGCTTCTTGGAATGTGATTCTCATCTAAGTTTACCATGAATGCACAATGTGCTTCTGGATATTGAGAGAAAGAACACACGGCCTGAGTAGGATGCTTCACAGCTTGAGCATTGTAGTACACTCTCGTGTTTACCCAACTGGAAGGATCCTTTCTCAGCCTTGTACTTCTTCTCAACACTGGCCCTTCTTGTGCCGGTAACTCCATGTCTTGTACATCTTCTTGTGTACTTTCTTCTCTTGGCTGACTTGCTTCAGCTCCTTCATCCCTTAGCTGACTTGCTTCATCTCCTTCTTGTTGATCATTTGACTCCACAGCTTGATCATGAGAACCAGAACTCTCTTCATGACTTTGAGTTTGAGTTTCTGTTCCATTCCCCCTCATGTTCAAGATTGGACGTCTGATGATTGATATTGGTGTAGTGCCTCTTACTTCTTGCTGTTCTTGATCCATATTGATTCCAAGTCCTTCTAGTATTATCCTCAAGGTTGCAGCTCTATCTGAAGTGAGATCTTTCAAATCTTCTTGAATCTGCTCCTCATAATATCCTTTTTCTTCCACAAACTTCACTTCTAGATACTAACACTCTCCTTGTGTTAGGATCATAGCACTTGTATCCTTTCTGACTTGATGAGTATCCAACAAACATTGCCTTGGAGCTCCTAGCTTCAAGCTTGTTTCTTAATTCTCGGTACCATCACAAAACACAAACACCAAAGATCTTCATATGTTCCAATGAGGGCTTGTATCGGTTCAATACCTCAAATGGTGATAACCCTTGCAGAATCAGAGTTGGTGTTACGTTGATGAGATAACAAGCTGTAGTGACTGCATCACTCCAGAACTTCTTGGGTACATTGGTTTGAAACATCATGGACCTGGCCACTTCCATCAGATGCCTATTCTTTCTCTCAGCCACACCATTCTGTTGTGGAGTATAGGGACAGCTTGTCGATGTAGGATTCCATGCTGAGATAGGTGAAGCTTGAATGCTTGTCCGTGTACTCTCCTCCATTATCTGACCTGAAAATCTTTATCTTGGCATTATAATGGTTAGTCACATATGATTGAAAGTTCTTAAATGCATCAAGTACCCTATCTTTGGTTGGAATTAAGGTTAACCAGGTGTATTTGGATTTTCATCAATGAAGGTTACATAATACTTTTGATTGTCTCTAGATAAGCAAGGAGCAGTCCAAACATCAGAATGAATCAAATCAAAACACTTCTCATAAACCGTAGTAGATTTAGTAAAGACAGCCTTACAATGCTTGCCTAAAATACAAGCTTCACAATCATTATTCTCAAAGGAAACACCTGGCAACATCAGTTTTAAAGCCTTATTATGAGGGTGTCCTAATCTAGTATGCCACAATGCATTTTACTTAAACTAGAACCGAAACAAGTAAACGAGCAGCTATAACTAGAAACAGGAGCAAGATCTTCAAGTAAGTACAATTCTCCTTTAGTCACTCCTTTCCAATCATCTTGCTGCTTTTAATATCCTGAAACTTCACATCATTAGGACTGAATATGACATTACATTGCAAATCAGTAGCACATTTCTTAACAGATAACAAGTTTGAAGTAAATTCGTGCATATAAAGGCTTTAGTTTCCTTATCAAACAGCTTTAAGACTTCCTATTCCTCTAATAGGTATCTTATCTCCATTAGCTATCATCACATTTCCATTCATTGGTACAATGTTTTTAATCAAACTAGGTCACTTATGATATGATGAGATGCACCAATCAACTACTAAAGGCTTAATGGTATGTGAACTAGCAATATGAGCAAGGATACTAGATGGTTTGAATGCATGATCATTCCTAGCAAAACTAGCCGCTCTAGATTGGTTGATTATCTCTATCACACTTTCATGCATCCTATCAATTCTAGTTTGATTCTCATCATTCCCTATAGCCCTAGCCCCAAAGGAATACCAAAATGTTACCATGCTCCTCGAAGAGCTTAATGAGAGCATCCAGGTCGGATTTCTTAGATACTCTCGATCATAGTTCCCAGCTGTTTGGGGCTCCAGTGTAGGCTACAAGAGACCTCCCATCACCGCCACCATCTATCTCCTTCCCTTTGCTAGTACCTGCTCCACTTCTGCTCCATCCTGAGACATTAGCCCTTGCCTCTCGTCCTTCATAAACTTTGCTGGCTTGAGATGGGGATGGAGTATCCAGCATGGCTCTTCTTGGGCCATGCTTCTTGCAGTGATCACAGCTCCCATTGAACCTCCTCTCATCATACTTCCCATGCCAGCCTTGTGGTTGTGAGCTTCCTCCCTCCTCTTGAGTTGCTTGATTCACGAGATAGCTCTCCTTTCTTTCCAAACAACCAATAGAGCCTTGTTCCTTCTGAATCCTTGCGACACTTCTTCAAGATCAGGTAGTGTGTCCTCTAAGCAAGTGTTGGATAAGACCATTGTGTCGGATTCATGGTGAGGAGTAGCCCAAAGACCTTATCTTGCCTTTCTTTGTTGAGCCTCATCCTCCAGAGTATTTTGGCCTCAACATCTCCAAAGACCAGAGTGTTCGAACCTCCCTAGATGCTTGGTGAACTCCATATCCTCTCGTACTCAAGTTGTTTATAGCCTGCTTCACCTCAAACACACGGCTCAGTTTGATGTATTCCCATACACCTTCTTTCAACGATCCCACAGCTCTTTAACTGATTCACAAGAGCTGTATGCATCTAGAATCGCCTGCGTGAAGCATGCAGCATCGACATCACTAAAGTGATGCCACTTCTCTTCCGCTTTGCTTATGGGCTTCTCCTTCCGCCTGGGTGATGAGCTTTGGAGCTTCTCCCATGGATGTGCTTCCAAAGCCCTTTGCTTCCCACCGTGGTTCTCACCATCCGAGACCACACCAAGTAGTTGGTTCCTCAAGCAAACCGCTACCTTCATGTTCATGTTCATACCACTTTCCATGATGAACAATGACTTCTCTAGACTTCACAAACTGGATCTTGAGTTAAGAGCTTGTAGAACACCCACTAGGTCTTCAACCTCACAGCTTCCAGCAACACACTAAGAACTAGTCTTTGAATTTCCGGACCAATGCCGGAACTTCGAACAAGAACACTAACCAAACTCTTTAAAGCTTCAATCTTGAATCTCCAAAGAGCCTAACACGAACTCAGTTCTCACTAACCCAGCTCTGATACCATATGATTTTTAGTAATGTTTAAGTGTCTGAGTGTTTAGGAAAGACTAGAATCGATTTAGAGAAGATTAGAGTATGAAATGAGATTATGAGTCTAATATGGAACCATTGAGATTAAAGACTAAGAGAAAGACTCAAAACTTGCTTGATTGTATTAATGAGAGTGTTTACAACTTTATAAGAGAAGAGACTAGGTTTTCGAGCTAAGAGGATAAGGTAAGCATGTGGAGTCAATGGCCATTTCAAACTTGTCCAATGAGGTGAGCGCACAAGGTGAGCCTTCATTAGCTGGCTCAACCTTTTGCTTTTCCGCGGTCCAGCTGTGCCAGCCTGTCCAAGACTCTCCCTTATCCTTTCCAACGGTCTGATCCACTCACAAAGGCCAAGGTAACTCTCCTCTTTACTTAAGTAACTTGATAACTTATGGTGAGTTTTGTTGAGCTGGTCATCCTATTCAGACGGCCAGTACGGGCTACTGACGGACAGCTGATCCCAAAGCTCCCAAACCTTCCTATCCTTCCTCTCTTCATTCTACTCAACCCTCATCTCCATTCTTCACTTGACACTATTCATCTCAACAGAGCCTGTTCCTTGCCTTCTATAAATATGTGTCTGAAAACCCTAATAACTATCCACCTTTTATTTTCGACTCTTGTCTCTCTCCGACGGCCAAGTCTTCTTGTAATGTGAGTGTTCTTGAGTCTTTGTTAGTGTGTCATATCTAACAAAACCCACAAGAGTGATTGTCTTGGTGTGTCACATCCAATGGATTCACTTAGAGTATCAAGGAGACCTCTCACATCTCTTTGTGTCACCATTCATTCCACAAACCTTGAAGCAGCATTGGGTCTTTGATTCTCTGCTTGCAAGGATCTATCCCATTCCAAACCAGAGAAGCATCCTAGGAGTGTATTATGGTATCAGAGTAAACTGGAAGGAAGTTTCTAAACTCTATTTCTATTTTCATTTCAAATTTTCTTATGAACCTAGATCCAAAAACAAAAAAAAATTGAAATTGTTCTAATCTTAGATCTGCTCGCTGGGTTTGTGGTCCAAATTGCCTAGATTTGAACTGATTCGATTTGGGCTTGAATAGGTTGAGTTTCTCTCGATCCGTTTGAGTTTTTGGTCAACTGCTCTAGATCTAATCTCAGGTGGAGTATCTGATTATTGTCCGATTTAGGCTTATTTTCAATCTGAATTCTTTATTGATAGATTTGTTGTTCTCGGCTTTGAATGTGATAAATCTGAGAATTTTATTCTAGATCTCAGACCAATCTGTTCATCTCTTGTTGTTGTTGTGTTAGATTATTGTTTCTATCAGTTTATCATCCGACTGTTGATTAACTTGTGTAAAACTGATAGATCTCGTTTTGTTTGTCTAAAATCCGAATTTTTATTCTAGATCCGTATGAATCTGTTTCATCTCTTGTTTGTTTTCCTTATTTGATTTTGATTTAACTCCTTACCGTTGAGTGTTATTCTGGTTTCAGGTACCAATGGGTAATGCAACTAATGAAGAAGCATAACTAATGAGGAAGAACAAGTTGTTGATGGCATGATGACTAACAACTCAATCAGACTATGCTTACCAACATGACCTAGATGATGAAAGAAAGTCTGAAAGAGATCGAGAAGAGATCGACAAGCCACTGGTCAGGGTCACAAGAATGAATCCAGGAGGAACAGACGGACTCAACCACAACAGAGCATGCTAGTTCACAAGAGATCGACAACTACTATGACCGAAGAACTAACTGAGCAAGAGCTCTTCCTCTGGGACAGCAGAGGAGGCATAGGCGATCATGATGGAAGAAGACTCTCACAGGATGAGCTTGCTGGTTTAAAGCTTAAAATTCCCTTCATGGAAAGTTGATCCGATGCTTACTAGATTGGGAGAAGAAGATAGAGCTTGTCTTCAATGTGCAACACTACCCAATGCCCAAAGAATTCAGATTGCTGCCATGAGTTCTATGACTATGCTTTGAGTTGGTGGGATCAGTTGGTGACTACTAGAAGACTTAACCAGGAGTATCCAGTTGACTCATGGCATGAGATGAAGCCCTTATGCTAAGAGGTTTGTTGCCATTACCACCTAGATCTCCACTGAAGCTTAGAAGACTTACCAAGGATCTAAGACCGTGGAAGAGTACTATCAAGACATGGAGATGCTGATGTTGAGGGCTGGTATCTTGGAGGATAGAGAAACTACTATGGCCAGGTTCCTGGAGGGCTTAACCGTGAGATACAAGACAGTGTGAGATGCAACGCTATGTGGAGATAGAAGAGATGTTGCACAAAGTTATTCTAGTCTTACAGCAGCTCAAGAGGAAGGGTAACTCACGCGAAAGTTATGGATCTTCTAGGTTCCACCACTCTAAGGAAGAGAAACCATCCTATCTGGGATAGCAAGCCTCAGCAGAAAGAAGAGACTAAGCCGAAAGCAGCACATCCAGCAAAGACAAAGGCAAAGCTGAAGCTACTGTCCCAAACTGGATGTTAAGGTTTCAAATGTCAAGGGCGTGGCATTATGCTAATGAGTGCACCAACAAAAGGTTATGATTCTTCTGAGAATGGAGAGTATGAATCAGAGGAAGAGAAGTCCGGTCTGATAATGAGGAGTCCGAGAAGAAAGTGAAGTAGAACCAAGTGAAAGGAAGATTGTTGGTGACAAGAAGCTCTGAACTGCAGACTAAGAATGGAGAGCTTGAGCAGCTTGAGAATCTGTTTTACAAGGTGTATGGTTCAGGAAAGGTGTGCAGTCTCATTGTTGATGGAGGAAGTTGTGTCAATGTAGCTAGTGAGACAATGGTGAAGAAATTGGGTTTGAAAATTCAGAAACACCCAAGACCATACAGGACGCGGCTTAATGAGGAGGCGAGATGAGAGTTTCTGCTCAAGTTCTGGTTCCTATAGCCATTGGTAGATATGAAGATGAAGTCTTGTGTGATGTGTTGCCAATGGAAGCCAGTCATAACTTCTTGGAAGACTTCAAGCAAGATGATAGGCGTTGTGAATCATGATGGCTTCACCAACAAGCACTCATTTGAATTCAAGGAAAGAAGACTGTAGTAGTGCCTTTATCTCCTAAAGAGGTTCATGAAGATCAACTCCAGCTTCAGAAAAAGAAGGAGAAAGAGATAGACCTCAAACCCGGATCGTAACAAGCATCACGCCTCTATGCCAAACAGGAGATATCAAAAGAATTCTTTACTCTCAAAATTCTATTATCTTGCTTATGTTTAAGGAAACTTTACTAACAGTCACTGATCACACATCGGATCAACCGAAAGTGAACTAGTCTCTTTACGTGAATATGCGATGTGTTTTAAGATAGCCCCATGGATTGCCTCCGCCGTGGATTGAGGACCAAATCGACTTTGTACCTGGTTCAACACTACCAAACAGACCTGCATACAGAACTAATCCAAGTGGAGACTAAAGAATTGCAAAGACAAGTAAAGGAGCTGATGGAGAAGGGTCATATCCGAGAGCTGAGTCCCCGTGCAGTCCAAAGGTTCTTGTGCCTAAGAAAGATAGATCGGCGATGTGGTTGACAGAGAAATCAACAACATAACAAAGAAGTATCACACCCTATTCCTAGATTAGATGACATGCTTGATGAGTTACATGGTTCTTGAATCTTTTCTAAGATAGATTTGAAAAGTGGATATCATCGATTAGGATGAAAGAAGGAGATGAGGAAAACCGCTTTTAAAACTAAACATGGCTTGTATGAATGGTTAGTCATGCCATTTGGATTAACCAATGCTCCTAGTACATTCATGAGACTGATGAATCATATTTTTAGGTCTTTCATAGGCATCTTTGTTGTTGTGTACTTTGATGATATATTAGTTTACAGAAATGCTTAAGATCATATAGAACATCTTAGGCTGTTTTGGATGTTTGGAAAAAGAAAAACATTATGCCAATCAAGTGCACTTTTTGCACAGATAACTGGTCTTTCTAGGTTTTGTTGTAAGTGCAGATGGTGTAAAGGTGGATCAGGAGAAGATCAAAGCAATACAGAGTGGCCGAGTCCAACTACGGGAGAAGTGGAGTTTCCATGGACTCAGGTTTCTATAGGCTTGTGAAGGATTTCAAAGACTCCAAGAGCTCCCCGACCGAGATAATCAAGAAGGATGTAGGATTCAAGTGGGGAGAAGTTCAAGAAGCCGCGATTCAACTCCTTAAAGAGAAGCTTACTCAATCTCCTCTTCTTCATACTTCCCCGATTTTTCTAAAACATTTGAAATAATGTGATGCCTCGTGAATTGGAATTGGTGTCATTGATGCAAGATAAAAGACCTATTGCTTATTTCAGTGAGAAACTCGTGAGCTACTCTCAACTATGCCACTTATGACAAAGAACTCTACTTTGGTGAGAGCTCTACAGACTTGGCAGATTATCTCCGCCAAAGGAGTTTGTCATTCACAAGACCATGAATCTCCTGGGCACCTCAAAGGACAAAGCAAGCTCAGCAAGAGACACACAGATGGGTAGAATTCATTGAAACCTTCCCTTATGTGATCAAATACAAACAAGGTAAGGAAAATATAGTTGTTGATGCACTATCCAAGGTATGTCCTCTGAATACTCTTAATGTTAAGTGCTAGGCTTCGAGCAGATTAAAGAAATGTATGAATCTGATCCTGACTTTCGAAGCTTATAATTCATGTGCTAAGTATGTCACCGGACATTACTTTAGGCATGATGGATTCTTATTCTATGACAATCGCTTATGTGTGCCTAATTGCTCTTGAGAGATCTATTTGTCGTGAATCCCATGAGGAAGCTTCGATGGGTCATTTTGTATAGAAAACTCTAAAGTCTTGCGAGGATCACTTTCATCGATACATTATGAAACGATGTTGAGAGAACTGTGGTAGATGCACCAACTTGCAAGCTTACAAATCTAAGGTTCAACCACATGGTTTGTACACTCTTTACCTATTCCTACTCACCCCTGGAATGATATATCCATGGATTTTTGTGGGTTTGCCAAGGACCAAGACAGGTAAGGATTCTATTTGTAGTTGTGGATAGGTTTTCAAAATGGCACATTTCATTGCTTGCCATAAAACTGATGATGCATCAGATGTTGCTAACCTGTTTTTAAAGATATTGTGCGATTCATGGCATGCCTAAGACTATAGTTTCGATAGAGATACTAAGTTTTAGTTATTTTTGGAAGACTCTTTGGTCTAAGCCAGTACTAAGTGTTATTCTCTACTACATGTCATCCAGTAAACTGATGGGCAAACTGAGTAGTTAATAGAACTCTGGAACTCATGCATTCAGCTTCATTAAAAGAATCTGAAATCATGGGAAGAGTAATTTGCCTCATCGGTGGAATTTGCTTATTCATGCTCAGCATTCTCGGCTTAAGTATTCTCCTTTTGAAATTGTTTCAGGTTCAATCCCATCTACCTTTGGATCTAATGCCTTTACCTGAGTGTGAAAGGGTGAGCATGGATGGGAAAGAAAGCAGAAATGGTGCAGCAGATTCATGAGCAGTGCAAGAAGAAACATTGGAGAAAACCAAGCAAGACACTAAAAAGAGAAAACAAAAGGTGTGAGATGATTGATGTAGGATAAAGTGTGGGTTCACTTGGCGCAAGGAGAGGTTTCCAAATGAAAGAAAATCTAAGCTCATCCCGCTGATTGATGGTCTTTTGAAGTCATCCGTAAAATCAATGACAATGCCTACAAGCTTGATCTTCAAGGTAAGTATGATATAAGTAATAGCTTTAATGTTACCGACTTGTCTTTTCTGAGCTAGATTTGAGGACAAATCCTTTCAAGAGGGAGGGGATGATGATCATGGACCAGCCAAACAAAGAAGATAATGAGCATGGATGATCCAGTTGATGAGGAGCTCTAGCCATATCCTAAGGTCCTATGACTCTGTTTAAGCAAGCAACCCAAAGAAGCCATTGAGGATTACTTAAGACATCATGAAGCAAGAAGAGAGTCTTGGAAGAAGCTTGATCAACCAAGACACACTTGCCACAATTCAAGCCATCTCACTAAAGATACATCAAATGAGCAAGTAACATATGTGCTCTTTTCCCTATCTTTGGTTTTATTCCAACCGGTTTTCCAAAGATAGGTTTTAATGAGGTCATATGTTGCTTTCCTATCACCTCATTGATGATCTCAGTTCAAGACTTTATTTTAATTATTTATCTTTGTTAAATACGAAGCTGCTGCTAGACTTGAGAATTAGGTCATTAGACTTGAGAATTAAGTCGCTGCGACTTGAAAACCCTTTTATAAGGTTTTATAAGGTTTATTATTTTAAGGCCCATTTGTGGTAAGGAGCCTGTTCTTGCCTTCTATAAATATGTGTCTGAAAACCCTAATAGAACTATCCATCTTATTTTCAGACTCTTGTCTCTCTCCTCGGACGCTGCAAGTCTTCTTGTAGATTCTCTGAGTGTTCTGAAGTCTTTGTTGTGTCATATCTAACAAAACCACAAGAGTGATTGTCTTGGTGTGTCACATCCAAGGGATTCACTTAGGAGTACAAGGAGACCTCACACATCTCTTTGTGTCACCATTCATTCCACAAACCTTGAAGCAGATTGAGTCTTTGATTCTTCTGTGCGATCTATCCCATTCCAACCGTAGAAGCATCCTAGGAGTGTATTATGATCCCAGCTTTCCCCTTGGGAATAGCACAGCTTTTCTGGCCATTCTATTCAAACCAGGATGAATCACTTTGTGAAGCTTGATTTGATACATAAAGTGGTGGAGAATCACCAGGAAGTTGAATAAATCTCATAGGAGTTGGCATGAAGAAGTTATCCCACTTTCAAATCGTTGATTCCGCTTTCCAGCTTTGGGAATAGCACGCCTTCTTCGCTGCTCCAATCAAACCAGGATGAATCACTTTGTAAGAAGCATGATTTGGATACAAAAGTGGTGGAGAATCACCAGGAAGTTGAATAAATCTCATAGAGTTGGCATGAAGAAGTTATCCCACTTTCAAATCGTGATTCCATTTTCCATTTTGGGAATAGACAGCCTTCTTCGCCGCTCTAATCAAACCAGGATGAATCACTTTGTGAGAAGATTGATTTGGATACATAAAGTGGTGGAGAATCACCAGGAAGTTGAATAAATCTCATAGGAGTTGGCATGAAGAAGTTATCCCACTTTCAAATCAAGTGAATCCAGCCCATTTGGGAATAACACAGCTTCTTCGCCGCTCTAATCAAACCAGGATGAATCACTTTGTGAGAAGCTTGATTTGGATACATAAAGTGGTGGAGAATCACCAGGATGTTGAATAAATCTCACAGAGTTGGCATGAAGAAGTTATCCCACTTTCAAATCGGTGATTCCGTGTTCTCAGTTTGGGAATACAGCTTCTTCTCATTGCTCCAATCAAACCAGGATGAATCACTTTGTGAGAAGCTTGATTTGGATACATAAAGTGGTGGAGAATCACCAGGAAGTTGAATAAATCTCATAGGAGTTGGCAAGAAGAAGTTATCCCACTTTCAAATCGTGATTCCAGCTTGGGAATAGACAGCTTCTTCGCTGCTCCAATCAAACCAGGATGAATCACTTTGTAAGAAGCATGATTTGGATACCTAAAGTGGTGGAGAATCACCAGGAAGTTGAATAAATCTCATAGGAGTTGGCATGAAGAAGTTATCCCACTTTCAAATCGTGATTCCAAGCCTAGCTTTAGAATATGCTTCTTCGCTGCTCCAATCAAACCAGGATGAATCTCTTTGTAAGAAGCTTATATTTGATACATAAAGTGGTGGAGAATCACCAGGAAGTTGAATAAATCTCATAGGAGTTGGGATGAAGAAGTTATCCCACTTTCAAATCGTGATTCCACTGCTTGGGAATAAGACAGCTTCTTCGGCTGCTCCAATCAAACCAGGATGAATCACTTTGTGAGAAGCATGATTTGGATACATAAAGTGGTGGAGAATCACCAAGAAGTTGAATAAATCTCATAGGAGTTGGCATGAAGAAGTTATCCCACTTTCAACTGGTGATTCCAAGCCTAGCTTTAGAATATGCTTCTTCGCTGCTCCAATCAAACCAGGATGAATCTCTTTGTAAGAAGCTTATATTTGATACATAAAGTGGTGGAGAATCACCAGGAAGTTGAATAAATCTCATAGGAGTTGGGATGAAGAAGTTATCCCACTTTCAAATCGTGATTCCACTGCTTGGGAATAAGACAGCTTCTTCGGCTGCTCCAATCAAACCAGGATGAATCACTTTGTGAGAAGCATGATTTGGATACATAAAGTGGTGGAGAATCACCAAGAAGTTGAATAAATCTCATAGGAGTTGGCATGAAGAAGTTATCCCACTTTCAACTGGTGATTCCGTGTTCCCAGCTTGGGAATAGCATGCCTTCTTCAGCTGCTCCAATCAAACCAGGATAAATCATTTTTTGAGAAGCTTGATTTGGATACATAAAGTGGTGGAGAATCACCAGTAAGTTGAATAAATCTCATAGGAGTTGGCATGAATAAGTTATCCCACTTTCAACTGGTGATTCCAGCCTCAGCTTGGGAATAAACAGCTTCTTCTGGCCGCTCCAATCAAACCAGGATGAATCACTTTCTAAGAAGCATGATTTGGATACATAAAGTGGTGGAGAATCACCAGGAAGTTGAATAAATCTCATAGGAATTGGCATGAAGAAGTTATTCCACTTTCAAATCGTGATTCTAGCTTCCCCATTGGGAATAGCACGCTTCTTCATTGCTCCAATCAAACCAGGATGAATCACTTTGTGAGAAGCTTGATTTGGATACATAAAGTGGTGGAGAATCACCAGGAAGTTGAATAAATCTCATAGAGTTGGATGAAGAAGTTATCCCACTTTCAAATATGGTGATTCCAGCCCCATTGGGAATAGCACGCCTTCTTCGCCGCTCTAATCAAACCAGGATGAATCACTTTGTAAGAAGCTTGATTTGGATACACAAAGTGGTGGAGAATCACCAGTAAGTTGAATAAATCTCAGGATTTGGCAGTGAAGAAGTTATCCCACTTTCAAATCGTGATTCCAGCTCCACTTTGGGAATAGCACGTTTCTTCGCTGCTCCAATCAAACCAGGATGAATCTCTTTGTAAGAAGCTTGATTTGGATACATAAAGTGGTGGAGAATCACCAGGAAGTTGAATAAATCTCATAGAGTTGGATGAAGAAGTTATCCCACTTTCAAATATGGTGATTCCAGCCCCATTGGGAATAGCACGCCTTCTTCGCCGCTCTAATCAAACCAGGATGAATCACTTTGTAAGAAGCTTGATTTGGATACACAAAGTGGTGGAGAATCACCAGTAAGTTGAATAAATCTCAGGATTTGGCAGTGAAGAAGTTATCCCACTTTCAAATCGTGATTCCAGCTCCACTTTGGGAATAGCACGTTTCTTCGCTGCTCCAATCAAACCAGGATGAATCTCTTTGTAAGAAGCTTGATTTGGATACATAAAGTGGTGGAGAATCACCAGGAAGTTGAATAAATCTCATAGGAGTTGGGATGAAGAAGTTATCCCACTTTCAAATCTGGTGATTCCAGCTTAAATAGCACGCCTTCTTCATCGCTCTAATCAAACCAGGATGAATCACTTTGTAAGAAGCTTGATTTGGATACACAAAGTGGTGGAGAATCACCAGGAAGTTGAATAAATTTCATAGGAGTTGGCATGAAGAAGTTATCCCACTTTCAAATCAGTGATTCCAGCTTCCTCTTTGGGAATAGACAGCCTTCTTCGCTGTTCCAATCAAACCAGGATAAATCATTTTTTTGAGAAGCTTGATTTGGATACATAAAGTGGTGGAGAATCACCAGTAAGTTGAATAAATCTCATAGGAGTTGGCAGGAAGAAGTTATCCCACTTTCAAATCTGGTGATTCCAGTTTCCCGCTTTGGGAATAAGATTCTTCGGCCGCTCCAATCAAACCAGGATGAATCACTTTGTAAGAAGATTGATTTGGATACATAAAGTGGTGGAGAATCACCAGGAAGTTGAATAAATCACATGAGTTGGCATGAAGAAGTTATCCCACTTTCAAATCAAGTGAATCCAGCTTTCCAGCTTTGGGAATAACACGCCTTCTTCTGGCCGCTCTAATCAAACCAGGATGAATCACTTTGTGAGAAGCTTGATTTGGATACATAAAGTGGTGGAGAATCACCAGGAAGTTGAATAAATCTCATAGGAGTTGGCATGAAGAAGTTATCCCACTTTCAAATCTGGTGATTCCGTGTTCTCGCTTGGGAATAGCACGCTTCTTCTCTCGCTGCTCCAATCAAACCAGGATGAATCACTTTGTGAGAAGCTTGATTTGGATACATAAAGTGGTGGAGAATCACCAGGAAGTTGAATAAATCTCATAGAGTTGGCATGAAGAAGTTATCCCACTTTCAAATCGTGATTCCAGCTTCCCAGCTTTGGGATAGAAGCTTCTTCGGCTGCTCCAATCAAACCAGGATGAATCACTTTGTAAGAAGCATGATTTGGATACTAAAGTGGTGGAGAATCACCAGGAAGTTGAATAAATCTCATAGGAGTTGGCATGAAGAAGTTATCCCACTTTCAAATCGTGATTCCAGCTCAGCTTGGGAATAGACAGATTCTTCACTGCTCTAATCAAACCAGGATGAATCTCTTTGTAAGAAGCATTATTTGGATACATAAAGTGGTACAGAATCACGAAAGTCAGGTGGTAATCAATTCGTTTTCATTTGATATCGTCATGGGGGACACGATTGTTCCTTTCTCGACTGAAGCTTTGAGTGTTCCTTTCTCTTCTCTTTTGCTTTGCAGGTTTTAGGTTTTGATTGTTCCTTTCAGTGAAGCTAGTGGAGTTGAAATCCGAAGGATCTTATTGATCAGGTGATTCTTTTTCAGCCATATAGAAGTCGTTTCTTGTTG
>JAAMPC010000555.1:0-23023 GCA_016771965.1 Brassica carinata
GGGCTCTGATCTCTTTTCTTCATCGCCGAGGCGTTCCTATGCGTTGCGGAAATTTTTCTTTTCTATAGCGTAAGTCCCATGATCTTCGACGATGTCTTAATTGCGTCTTCTGCTTTTCTTGAAGACCTTCCTCTCCTCTTCGATGATTATGTAATCCATTGGCCTTATGAAGCGTCCTGGACGTCACGGTTTCTCCAGGTTATCCACTTCTTGAGATTCAACTTGTACCAGAAGCGTTTTGAATGTCGATGGCATCCTTGTAAACTATTCATTGACCCTAGCCATAGCGGTTTTAAACCGTTTAATGAAATCACTTGTGAGTGACCAGAGCCTAGGATCGACATCAAAAGTTTCTCGTCGATGAACGTCGAGTATTGCTTGAAATTTAGAAGCGAGTTGGCGAAACTTCAATGGAGTTTCGTTTTAGACAAGTGTTGGTGTCAAAATGGTCCTAGCGGAATCAATGACTGAAAGTCTCTAGAAAGTATTTCTTGAAACAAAAGTCTCGGATAATTTGAAAAGAGAGTTATCGAGATTTTCTCAAATTAGAATATCCACTCTCTGTGAGATCCGGAAGACTTCTGGCGTGTGGGCGAAGTCCCGGAAAGATCGGTCCTTCGCCCAAGGACATCAAGATCGATCACCACAAAAACCACTAAACACAAAGAATGCCTCGAAACGAAGAGGTCGTTCTCTCAAACCGTGAGGAACCAAGCGATCAAGATATCAAATCGAAGCCCTGCGAGATCTTCAACCTGCGCTGGCGGCACCGGCCTGGCGCCGGCGTACACACCGATCCGGGCTGGACTGGCGGCACCGATGGCGCGGCGGCACCATTGACAGCGGGCGGCCTGGCACCGGCGGCACGATAGCGGCACCGTGATACGGGCGGCACAACGCAGCGGCACCGGGCTGAAAGCGCCCGGCGGCACCCGAATCCGCAGCGGGCTGGCCTGGCGCCGGCACCGAACCTGGCGCCGGCCTTTCCGTGGCGAGCGGCTACCTGGCGCCGGCGGCACGTCACGTCTGTGAGCTGGCCTGGCGTAGGCGGCTTTGTCAGCGGGCTGGCCTGGCGGCGGCACCGTCGTCGCGGGCTGGCCTGGCGGCCGCGCACCGACCTGGCGCGGTCGGCGGCCCTCGTCACTGTCTCGGTCCCATCGTGTTGGTCTGATCCCATCTTGGCTTGTTTGGATCAATCATCATGAGTTTGGGGCGATCGCGGCTCTGGAATAAACATCCTACGACTTCGATTGGAATCGTCCTCGATGTTTTACGACAAAAACTAGAAGGATTGGATTTCGTAGAAGATATCGTATAAAACAAAGTCGATTAACTTGAACATCGATCCTTTAGGTTATCACGGTTTATTTTCACGAGAAAGATAGTCTTTAGAATCGTATAAAGCGTTTAGCGACTTAAGACAAGTCCGCGGACTAACTACAATTTAGGAATTCAGGCCCAATCAGGCTATGGCGGTTTGTCGATATCGAACATCGGATAAACATCAAGTCACGAAACTTCGAGGATAATTACAAAGATCGGCGAAAATGGAATACTTCACGAAGAGATAAGCTTGGGCCCAAAGGCGAGGTCCATCATCCTAAGGCAAACCGACCTTAGGTGGATATATAAGGAGAGCAAGGGCAGAAGAGAAGGGATCAAAATCCTAGATTGGAGACTTAGAGCATCCTGCTAGCTTAGAGAACTTAGAACTTAGGCGGTTAGGCCAGCGAGGCAGGACTCAGAGCGTCTGGCGCCTCTTGTTCTAGTTTTATCTTCTCCATAGACCCACGTTCCTCTCGGAAGGATCTAACTATACTTTTACTCAGAGCTCGCATTAGAAACCCTAGGCATTATCTTCGACGATGTCTTAATTGCGTCTTCTGCTTTTCTTGAAGACCTTCCTCTCCTCTTCGATGATTATGTAATCCATTGGCCTTATGAAGCGTCCTGGACGTCACGGTTTCTCCAGGTTATCCACTTCTTGAGATTCAACTTGTACCAGAAGCGTTTTGAATGTCGATGGCATCCTTGTAAACTATTCATTGACCCTAGCCATAGCGGTTTTAAACCGTTTAATGAAATCACTTGTGAGTGACCAGAGCCTAGGATCGACATCAAAAGTTTCTCGTCGATGAACGTCGAGTATTGCTTGAAATTTAGAAGCGAGTTGGCGAAACTTCAATGGAGTTTCGTTTTAGACAAGTGTTGGTGTCAAAATGGTCCTAGCGGAATCAATGACTGAAAGTCTCTAGAAAGTATTTCTTGAAACAAAAGTCTCGGATAATTTGAAAAGAGAGTTATCGAGATTTTCTCAAATTAGAATATCCACTCTCTGTGAGATCCGGAAGACTTCTGGCGTGTGGGCGAAGTCCCGGAAAGATCGGTCCTTCGCCCAAGGACATCAAGATCGATCACCACAAAAACCACTAAACACAAAGAATGCCTCGAAACGAAGAGGTCGTTCTCTCAAACCGTGAGGAACCAAGCGATCAAGATATCAAATCGAAGCCCTGCGAGATCTTCAACCTGCGCTGGCGGCACCGGCCTGGCGCCGGCGTACACACCGATCCGGGCTGGACTGGCGGCACCGATGGCGCGGCGGCACCATTGACAGCGGGCGGCCTGGCACCGGCGGCACGATAGCGGCACCGTGATACGGGCGGCACAACGCAGCGGCACCGGGCTGAAAGCGCCCGGCGGCACCCGAATCCGCAGCGGGCTGGCCTGGCGCCGGCACCGAACCTGGCGCCGGCCTTTCCGTGGCGAGCGGCTACCTGGCGCCGGCGGCACGTCACGTCTGTGAGCTGGCCTGGCGTAGGCGGCTTTGTCAGCGGGCTGGCCTGGCGGCGGCACCGTCGTCGCGGGCTGGCCTGGCGGCCGCGCACCGACCTGGCGCGGTCGGCGGCCCTCGTCACTGTCTCGGTCCCATCGTGTTGGTCTGATCCCATCTTGGCTTGTTTGGATCAATCATCATGAGTTTGGGGCGATCGCGGCTCTGGAATAAACATCCTACGACTTCGATTGGAATCGTCCTCGATGTTTTACGACAAAAACTAGAAGGATTGGATTTCGTAGAAGATATCGTATAAAACAAAGTCGATTAACTTGAACATCGATCCTTTAGGTTATCACGGTTTATTTTCACGAGAAAGATAGTCTTTAGAATCGTATAAAGCGTTTAGCGACTTAAGACAAGTCCGCGGACTAACTACAATTTAGGAATTCAGGCCCAATCAGGCTATGGCGGTTTGTCGATATCGAACATCGGATAAACATCAAGTCACGAAACTTCGAGGATAATTACAAAGATCGGGCGAAAATGGAATACTTCACGAAGAGATAAGCTTGGGCCCAAAGGCGAGGTCCATCATCCTAAGGCAAACCGACCTTAGGTGGATATATAAGGAGAGCAAGGGCAGAAGAGAAGGGATCAAAATCCTAGATTGGAGACTTAGAGCATCCTGCTAGCTTAGAGAACTTAGAACTTAGGCGGTTAGGCCAGCGAGGCAGGACTCAGAGCGTCTGGCGCCTCTTGTTCTAGTTTTATCTTCTCCATAGACCCACGTTCCTCTCGGAAGGATCTAACTATACTTTTACTCAGAGCTCGCATTAGAAACCCTAGGCATTATCTTGACATGCCTTATGACCAGCTCATATTAGGCGAACCAGGCCCTAGAGCGTCTGGCGCCTCCTGCTTTCGAAATCTCCGCTCCTCGGAAGGATCGGACAATTCTTTACTTAAGAGCTCCGCGCCAAAACCTGGCGTTATCTTCGACATGCTGTTTATGACAAGCGCTCATACTAGGCGAACCCGCCCAGGCGGTTCGATCTCTTGTTCAATTCTTTCTAACTGAACTTCGTCCGACTTGATCCTCGAAGAGTGCGTAGGCAGCCTTTCTTAAGGTCAGTCTCAAATCTTAACAAATCTTTTCGCATTTATTCGGTCACTTGTCGTTGGCTGTCGCAGAATCCGGACCTTCAGGAAAGTCGGGTTAACGGCTTTCCTCCGCAATCTTATTCATTAAAATTGGCGGTGTGAATTTGGTTCCCACAGTTTGGCTAGAAGGAGGGGGCGGTTACTCTTACTCATCACGACCGCCAGCAGTCGAACCAATGTCCAGAAATATGAAAGAAAAGTTGCAGTTTCGTCAGCGATGGTAAAACAACTCCAGCAGCGACTGTTCCTATGGCCAGCAGCTTACGCATAAGCGCGCGGTGCTCGAGCAAATCAAAAAGCCAGCGGCTTTCCACAGGAAGAGCACAAAAGCGAGCTGCGCAATTTCTCTATCTAAACAGAAGAGACAGCGATAAAATCTATCAAACCCCAAAATTTAGTCTTGTTACCAAGTTAGATGCGCGCGAGCAAGGTTTCTCAACGTTTCTTCGAGAACCTCTCGGAAAAATAAAACTTATTCTCCTCGAAACCTTGAAACCCTATATTACTTTCGTGGAACAGAAGCACGGCAAATCGGTTCACCGATTCCCACTGCCATACTTCTTACAAACAACTCGAGGAACAAGCGGGAAGCGAAAGGAGGTGGAGCTTGATCTTACTAGGACGACTTGCCATAGGTAAGATCAGTCTTCCCAGTTAAGCCTTAGTAAGAGCCCACTTTGTTCTCCTTGTGTCTAGGTCAAAATGGCTTCGTTTAGTCTCAATGGAGTTTCCGTTGAGATTTTCTGAAGGAACAAAATCACTCTCGGCCACCTCGCGTGGGCGAGAACAACCATCACCAAGGTCACCTGCGCTGTGGAAACCTCACTTTGCTCTTGTTGGGGTCAAAAGCGGTTATCTCGAAATCTACGGTAAAGACCTTCCCAAAACTCAAAAGATTTCCATAAGCGGCCAGCCCGGGAAAGATCGAACGAAAAACCCCTGAGGCGGCAAAGGCGGTACAAGCGGCGACACAGCGGAGACATGAGCTGGCCTGGCACGGCGGCACCGACACAGCGCCCGGCGGCATGGGGCCTTGGGCTGTACAAGCGCACGGCTTGTGAACTGGCCTGGCGCCAGCGGCTTTTCAACCTGGCAGCGGCTTTTGACCTGGCTGGCGCCCGGCGACACAGCGAAGGCAGCTGGCTGGCCTGGCGCGTGACCACAATGGCCCGGCGGCCGCGGGGCAGCGAGCTTTAGCGTAGCGGCACCAACTGGCAGCCGGCTTCCGGCCTGGCGCCCGGCTGACGCAGACTTCAGCCTGGCGCCGGCTGACTTACGCAGCGGCAGGGGGCTTAGCCCGAACTGGGCTAGCGCCAGCGGCACCCGACCTGGCGTCGGTCGGCGTCCCTCCTGGTCTCGGTCCCATCGTGCTTTCGGTCGATCCCATCTTGGCTTGTTTAGATCAATCTTTGTGAGTTTAGTGCGATCCGCGGTTATTCTAAACACCAATCGTCACCGACTATCACGAGGAAATGGGATTCCTTGAATGCGAAACCTTCAAAGACTATTTTCGAAAAATTTTGTAAGGGTTTTAATTCTTTGTAGGACAGGAACAAAAGCGTCTTGAAAAACTGCCGTAGAATTTAGGGAACTTAGGATTTAGGTGGATAGTCTAGCAAGCTAAGTCTTAGGCAAAATTTCCAGTCTTGTTCCATCGTTCCTTGATTGTCGGGCAGAACATGCAAAACCGATCTAGTCTCGAAAAACCGAGAAGCGATGCACAGCGTTCTAAAGCATACTCATCCGGCTTCTAAAAAGAAAGCATTACACAAGCCTTGAACGGCTAACCCGTTTTCTTTAAGTAAAAGAGGAAGAGTGCATTATACTATATCGTATAATCCCATCTTGAAAACTTTTGCTTCAGCATCAAGACAAGCTTTGACAAAGAAAACTCTCGCAGCAATAAGATTCATCTTAAAAGCGTAGCGGCATAGCCAACCGTTACAAACATAGTCCTGAAAACTCTATGTCACCTCTGCGTCATAACTTCGCGACTAAAAGCGTGTACGGCGTCAGACTAATAACCGACGGTGAACTACGAAAATAACGAAATAACCTTGGTAAAACTCCGCGAGTAGTTGAAGCAGCTTTAGATCAAAGGTCAAAATCATAGCGGAAACATCTCCCGTGTAATCAGCGGAAACATCGCTACTTTAACAATCTGCGATTTTCTATCTCCATGAAACCGGTCATCCATTACTTTATTATAAGAGCGTTTTAAAACAAAACAGCCTAGGGAAAAACATGATGGGTCTCATGCAAAGCGATTCGCGATGCATAAAAGTGAATGAAAACATAATCCGTGGTCGCGAATATCGCCAAGTAATTTGTGAAAGCGGCTCTCCGGTTACCTTTGCGAAAACCCCTTACATCACTTTGAAAAAATCCTCTGTATGGTTAGTCAATTCATACAAAGCAACTTTAAATAAAATAAACATAATGGGTCCAGCGGATGGCTGACATAGACAGTTTAGCTCCACAAGGTTTCTGGCTCCTGCTTTCACTCCCAGGGTTCGTCCGAGCAGGAAATAATCAGACGAACCCGCCGCGTGTCCTGCGTCGATCCTTAAACTTTGTCCCCTCGGATAAAATGAAGCGATTTTCATGCAACAAAAATTTATTTGAACCATTCATCGTTATAACTGAGACCTAAAGTGGAAGATCGTTTCTAAAAGCATCAGCAATAATTCAGAAAACTCCGCTATGCTTGGCATGTCTATCTCGGCAAGCGCTATTTGGCCCTCGACCAACTCGCCCTTCGTAAAGCCGGACCTGAATTGGGCATCCGCATTAAGGACAATGCGTAAACTAACATGACCTTAATAAGGGTCATGGTCTGATCGTTTACCAAACAACTTCCTTGGCGTCACGGCTGAATCTAGCCTCCATGCCAATCCAAAGCTACTGGCGACCACGGCTCCAATCATAGCGGCTAAAAACAACAATCCGCGATTTGTTCATAGAGCGTAAGTGACTATTACGCAAAGCAATTTGTCGCATAACCAGAATCGAAATCATCACGATAAACTCTCCATACCAAAACTCAGTCCTAACAACCATATGGTTAGCGGAAGATTCAAACTCATCGTCAATCGATTAAGTTCTATCGCCCGTAAACACTGCATGAAAAACACTTCGTGACAAGGCTCCAAGAGTTATCACGAGTCATCCTTAATATATACAAACAAATCGAGGCCAACACTTCCGAAGCTTGTGAATGTAGGCTTCTCCACTGGGTCGAACTTCTGCGACCTCTTGGTCCTCGTCTAAGCCGAAACAACAGTTTCTGGCTGCGAACATTAAAAAACATCTCAAAGCCGCGAACATTTCAACCACGAAATGCGGCACAAACTTCGACCTTCAGCACTGCGAGGCGTCATTGCCTTTCGAAGGACATTCTTTTCCTCAAAGCGTTCGGGCGAAATCCTCGTCTCTAGAACTCAAAACACAAACACACCTAAGCGGTAACATGCCTCTAAGCTGGCATCATTTAGTTGTTGCTGATCACAACAAGCGAACTCTAGTCTAAACAGACAAATAGCAGCCCTTGAGGGTAGGCTCTCTTGCATCGACAAGGATAAACATAGCTATACAAGAAATCAAAATTTTGGTCTAGCTCTTACGTAAAGAAGTGCTTCGACTCACGCAGACAAATCATATAAGCCGACAACAATTAGCGGTTTTAAGCGGTGCGAGTCAGGTTAAAATCGCCAAGCGAACAAAGCGAAAGCCGATTTGTCATCGCAAAGCCTCAGTCGAGAGTAAACCTAGGTCTTGCCCTAAACCCCGCGCTGGATCTTGACATCTCACAGACATAGTATGGTACGAGATCAAAATTTGTCTCTTCACTTAAGCCTATTAGTTTCACGAACTTTCAGTAAATCGGTGGCGGAAAATCTGGCTTTATGCAAACAATAGATGCGGTGATCATCAGGGAACTAGGAATGAGGCGACAACTCACACCCTCTTTCTCATACTTGAAAAAACTGAAGTTCATAAATAATCGAAAAACAAATACATCAACAGCATCATGCTCGAAAGTCTCTCATGACACATAACCAGACCATATAAGTCTGGCGGGAAAACAGATCACAAGGGTCTTAAACTCCAAAAGCGAACTTCACGGAAGGCTTGATCCCTACACCAAAGTGCGTAGGCAGCCGAAAGCAGCCCCAATCTTACCACTTTCAGCGGAGCCTTTCAACCATTAATTCCGCCTATCTTACCTGACATGTCTTATGGCTGCCAAGAACATCACAAAGGTTCTAGCGAGCTGGGGGCTAACTGTTGGTGTCAAAATCGGTCCGCGGAATCAATGACTGAAAGTCTCTAGAAAGTATTTCTTGAAACAAAAGTCTGGATAATTTGAAAAGAAGTTATCGAGATTTTCTCAAATTAGAATATCCACTCTGTGAGATCGGAAGACTACTGACGTCTTGTGGTCCCGGAAAGATCGGTCTGGCCCAAGGACATCAAGATTGATCACCACAAAACCATAAACACAAAGAATCTGCGAAACCGAAGAGGTCGTTCTCTCAAACCGTGAGGAACCAGAAAGCGATCAAGATATCAAATCGAAGCCCTCGCCGAGATCTTCAGCCTGGCGCCGGCACCGGCCTGCGCCGGCAGCACCACGTCACGCCGGCTGGACTGGCGCAGCACCACCTGGCGCCGGCGGCTTTCCATGGCAGCCAGACGACCTGGCGCCAGCGGCACCGGCCTGGCGCGGCTGACACCATTGACAGACGGCCTGGCGGCGGCTTCCGACCTGGCGGCTTCCGTCCGCCTGAGCTGGCCACCAAGCGGCATTTCGACCTGGCGCCCGGCGGCTTTCCGTGGCAGCGGGCGGCCTGGCGCCAGCGGCACCCGTCGCCGGGGCTGGCCAAGCGCCCGGCGGCACCGACCTGGCGGCTTTCCGTCGTAGCGGGCTGGCCTGGCGCGGCGGCACCGACCTGGCGCGGCATTTCCGTCGTCGCGGGCTGGCCTGGCGCTCGCGGCACCCGACCTGGCGCCCGGTCGTGACCCTCGTCCTGGTCTCGGTCCCATCGTGTTGGTCTGATCCCATCTTGGCTTGTTTGGATCAATCATCATGAGTTTGGGGCGATCCGCGGCTCTGGAATAAACATCCTACGACTTCGATTGGAATCGTCCTCGATGTTTTCGACAAAAACTAGAAGGATTGGATTTCGTAGAAGATATCGTATAAAACAAAGGTCGATTAACGAACATCGATCCTTTAGGTTATCACGGTTTATTTTCACGAAAGATAGTCTTCGAAATCGTATAAAGCGTTTAGCGACTTAAGACAAGTCCACGGACTAACTACGAATTTAGAATTCAGGCCCAATCAGGCTATGACGGTTTGTCGATATCGAACATCGGATAAACATCAAGTCCCGAAACTTCGAGGATAATTACAAAGATCGGCGAAAATGGAATACTTCTGAAGAGATAAGCTTGGGCCCAAAGGCGAGGTCCATCATCCTAAGGCAAACCGACCTTGGAGTGGATATATAAAGAGAGCAGGGCAGAAGAGAGAGGATCAAATCCTAGATTGGAGACTTAGAGCATCCTGCTAGCAGAGAACTTAGAACTTAGGCGGTTAGGCCAGCGAGGGGACTCAGAGCGTCTGGCGCCTCTTGTTCTAGTTTATCTTCTCCGCAGACCCGTTCCTCGGAAGGATCTAACTATACTTTTACTCAGAGCTCCGCGCAGAAACCCTAGGCATTATCTTGACATGCCGCTTCTATGACCAGCGCTCATATTAGGCGAACCAGGCCCTAGAGCGTCTGGCGCCTCCTGCTGCAAATCTCCGGCTCCTCGGAAGGATCGGACAATTCTTTTACTTAAGAGCTCCGCGCATAGAAACCCTAGGCGTTATCTTCGACATGCCTGTTTCATGACAAGCGCTCATACTAGAGCGAACCGCCCAGGCGGTTCGATCTCTTGTTCAATTCTTTCTAACTGAACTTCGTCCGACTTGATCCTCGAAAGAGTGCGTAGGCAGCCTTTCTTAAGGTCAGTCTCAAATCTTAACAAATCTTTTCATTTATTCGGTCACTTGTGGTTGGCTGTCGCGAAGAATCGGACCTTCAGGAAAGTCGGGTTAACAGCTTTCCTCCGCAATCTTATTCATTAAAATTGGCGGTGAATTTGGTTCCCACAACCGAGAACTTCTTTCGGCGCTGCTCCGTGGAGGTTAGCGACAAAACTTTTCGCGAAGAATCTCTCGCTATCTCGAACCGCTCTCCAAATTGCGATCTGGAAACCCTGCAAGCGCCTTGGATCAGTTTTCCGTCGTAGAGCATACCTTGATCTTCCGGGATCGAAACCACAATTCAGTAGTGAAGGGGGTCTTCTGAGCCTCTTCGAACGTAGATCGATCTCGGTGCAATACTGGTTGCATGGTGAATCTGTGACTTCACGCTTTAACTCGACACCCGTTTTTCATGAGATGATCGTGGAAATAGCGAATCTCAGAGATTCGCTGGCAGGTTTCCGAGCTTGTGGGAACGAAATTCACACCGTCGATTTTTAATGGATAAAATATGGAGGAAAACAAGGAAAACCCTACTTTCCTTGAGGTCGAATTCTCTCTCACGACAGCCAACGACAAATGACCAATAAATTTTGAAAAGGGTTTGTTAAAAGTTGGGACTGGACCTTGAAGACTGCCTACATACCCTTCCTAGGATCAAGTCGGACGTGGTTCAGTTAAAAGAATTGAACAAGATATCAAACCGCCTGGAAGTTAGATCGAAATCTGGCGTGGGTCATAGAAAGCGAGTGTCGAGAATAATAATGCCTAGGGTTTCTAAGTGTCGAGCTCTAGAGTAAAATAATTGTCCGATCTTTCCGAGGAGGAATGAGATCTCTGAACAAGATAAGAATAGAACAAGAGGTGGCCAGGCGTTCTAGGTCCTGCCTAGCTAGTCTAACATAAAATCTAAGTTCTCTATCGCGGACGGGGAGTTTTCTGGGTCTCAAATCTCGGATCCTTTTCTTCTGCTCCAGCTCTCCTATATAGTTACTTTAGGTTGGGAAACTTAACATTTATCCTACTTAGAGAGTTAGGATAGACCTTCATAATTCTATAGGCTTGGATCCCCTCTGCGAGATCGTGGGTGGGCCTCTTGACAAGTTTGGATCCTTGTGGACGGTTTAGGCCTTTGAAGTTTATCACGATTTTATCGGTCTTAGTCATTAAACCGAGAATAACTGTCGAAGCGGCGAAGTATGTGGTCGAAGGTCGGACGTCACAGCTATCTGGAAGATACGGGAGTTGAAGTAAGTCGGACAGGCGGGATCAGGTCAGCTCGTTGGTCAAGCCGACTGCGTGCTGGTCGAGCTTCGCCGAGGCGAAACACACCGCCCGGGTTGAGCTCGCTCCGAGCTGACCCGCTATCTCGAGCTCGCCCAGATGCATGCATGCGGGTTGAGCTCGCCCGGTGACCTCCGTGCTGGTCGAGTTAAGCGGCGAAATGCGCCCATCACGAGGGAGCTGAGCTTCGCCCGCGAGCTGACCAGCGTGCTGGTCGAGTTCGCCGAATGCGCCAATCTGGGGCTGAGCTTCGCCGGCGAGCTGACCAGCGTGCTGGTCGAGCTACCGGCGACACCCGCCGAAGTGAGCTTCGCCCGTGACACTGCGTGCTGGTCGAGCTTCGCCCGGCGATGCATGCTGAGCTGAGCTTCGCCCGACCAGCTGACCAGCGTGCTGGTGGGCTTCGCCGGGCGCACACCGCCCGGGTTGAGCTTCGCCCGGCGAGCTGTAGCGTGCTGGTCGAATTTCGCCAGCCGATGTCGCCCATCTTTGGGCTGAGCTTCATGGCGATCTGACCAGCGTGCTGGTCGAACTCGCCCGGCGAATGCGCCCATGCTGGGGCTGAGCTTCGCCGGCGAGCTTCGACCTGCGATGCTGGTCGAGTTCGCCAGCGCCAATCTTTGGAGCTGAGCTCGCCCGGCCAGCTGACAGCGTGCTGGTCGAGCTTCGCCCGGCGAAACACACCGCCGGGTTGAGTTCGCCCGGCGATCTGACCAGCGTGCTGGTCGAGCTTCGACCGCGAAGCATACGCTGGGGCTGAGCTGCGCGGCGAGCTGACCAGCGTGCTGGTCAGCTTCGCCGGCGACCACGCCGGGTTGTGCTCGCCGGCTGACCCTGGTGCTGGTCGAGCTGCGCTGGCGAAATACTCGATGCGAGTTGAGCTTCGCGGCGAGCTGACCCGTATGACAGTCATACTTCGCCCGGCGAGCTGACCAGCGTGCTGGTCGAGCTAGCCCAGCGGTACACCCATACGCGGGTTGAGCTTCGCCCGGCGAGTACACCGCAGTGGCGGGACAGTGACTTTGTTCTCTTCGTAAAATCTCAATGGAAACTCGATTGAGGCGAAAGCAGCTATTTTGATCTAGACTCAAAGAGAACAAAGGTGAGCTTGCCAACCGGGCGAGGTGGCCATTACAGAGGCGAGGTGACCAGCGTGATGGTTGTACTCGCGGGCGAGTACACCCACTAGGTGGCCAGGACAGTGACTTTGTTCTCTTCGTAAAATCTCAGCGAAACTCCGATTGAGGCGAAATGAAAGCCATTTTGATCTAGACTCAAAGGAGAATAAAGTTATTTCCAGGCGAGACCGCTAACTCAAAACATCGAACAGGCCACCAACCGAAAGCAATCTATTTGAATAAGAGGTTTGCTTATCAAATAAAAAGTATCTGACGAGATTCAAAGAAAAGATCGCATTAAAAATATAAAGTTACGGAGGACCGTTATTTCAAAGTCAAAGGAGCTACAAAGGGCTCATTATTAAAGAACAAATTTCAGCAAACATCAGAAATAAAAAAGGTTCAAACAAAGTCACTGGGCAGTGGCCCTCTGAAATCGAGACCCCACAACAGATCTCGGGTATCAGCTCGAACATACCCTCGAAGAGGCCGTTCAGCACCTCCGAAAAGTAGATAGCGGCGATACTCCCCATGGGATCAGTGATCGATCCTCTTCTCCAGCCACTATGAACTAGCAAATGTTCTCACCGTTGAATCAGCAGATCACGCTGCCATCATATCTCGAACCTGGAGTGCGATGGAAGATCACCTCGCCAAACAATCTCTGGTGAGCTCCTGTCTCCAAGTCTTAATTAGGGGCCTCGGCATCACCTGGCGAGCGGGGCCAAGCTGGTCTCCCTGAATCGTCCGGCTAGCAGCGGTGGGGAACATAGAAAGGGTGCATTTTTGCGTTTTGCCGTCTAATATTCATCATAGATGGCGGACGAGAGCTCCACGACATTCCTGGAAAGCAAAAAGTAAGAAGATAAAGTCTTACTAAACAAAATTTTTAGGTCAGGAGCTTACCACAGTAGCGTCTATGGCATAAGACGAAAGCTCCTTGCTCGTCTGATAAGCCACCTCTCGAAGCGAGCGAGGATTTCCATTGCTAGCTTTGCCACAGCCCCCTTTGAATGATACGGGCGAGATACATCTAGATGAAGGAAGATCATGAGCAATAGGTGTCATGTCCCGATCACGAGAGGATGTGGATGGACCATTGTGCGTGGAAGCGCACCAGACAGGTCATATGACCTAAAGATAAGTGTGTCATGATCTAAGAACGTGGTTAAGGAAATCAGACAGCTGAGACTTAACAAAATAGGATGGAGACAAGCTTAAAGGAGTTGGTCGAGTGTTTTGGTAGCTGGGCGAGTGCGGGTGACTTCGATCAGCTAGGTGAAGCTGTGATGTAGTGCATGATCAGAATGGATCATGGGAGAACTAAGTCTATGTCTTGAAATAGACCAAGGGACTTAGAGGGATTGAATAAGATAAAGATATCAGTTGTACAAAGTGTATCACGGCTGGGTGATCACGGCAAAGCTCGACCAGCTGGACGGAGCTCCTCGAGCTCAAGAAGAGTGTGTCAGCTCTCTGAGCTGGATGGACTAGCTCACTCAGTTGGGTCAGCTGGGTATCAGCTCAACTCAGCTTGACTGAGTGTTCGCGTCTCAGGCAGTTGGGCCGGGTCCGGACAGTGGTCGGGCCATGCGGGCAGCCATGTGTGCCGCTGGGCTGGTGGGCTCTTGGGATGGGGCCAGGAGCTTGACATTCGGTTTGGGTTTGCTTTGGACATGTCCAAGGGTGGTTTGGCAAGCCCAGGACGTCCTGGTAACTGTCATAGGCGAAAGGATGTGATCTGAACCATTGATGAAATCAATGGCCAGAATTGATACCGAAAAGGTGCAATTGTTGGAAAGTAACCACCACTTCCTCTATAAAATGGAGGGCCAGTCCGTGCCTTTACAGGCATGCCAGGCATTCATTCTTCACCCTGAAACATAAATAAAAACCAGAGAAAACAGGAAGAAAGTCGGATTGAAGGATCCAATCCCAATAGTGGGATGAAGGCAGGAAAGAGGCAGATTTGAGGGCAATCAAGAGGGAGTTGAGAACGACCCTCTGGTGGTTTGATTAATGTTGGCCACGCCCTGGGCTTCCTATACATCCATAGAAGACACGAAAATAGCCTGGAGATAAGATAGGAGGCCGGATCTAACTTCTAAGGGCTGAGACAGCCTTGAAGGCAGATGTGTGTAGAAAGGCAGTTTTTTGGACACTGAAGGGGGAAGTTATGCACGACCTTTGGGTGGTGTTTGATCATGGATGAACACATATAAGGCTTCCTCTGTGTCCTGGAAACACATGCAAATGGTCAGAGAGAAGGCCAGACTCCACTCCCAAAGGCACGGTCTCAAAGGTGGATGCAGTGCAGAAACTGGTTCCATGGGAGTTCCATGGTATGGAAGAGAGGCACGAACATTGAATGGATCTTATCATTACTGTATGTATGTGATAAGGGCTTGATGGAGGCATGCTCTGGAGGAGCATGGCCGAACCTAATAAGTGGAGGCACATGATCTAATAAGATCAAGTATAAGGTAACAAATTTGATACTGTTAAGCCAAGGTAAGGCACGCCCCTTGAAGACCATATATTGTGATGTAAACAAAGGATCCAGGACCCTAAGAGGAGGGACGGATCATTGTTGATCTACTTCATCCATGTGGGGTGATAGTTTGATGATGTTCATTGGAAAGTGATCCATGATGGATCATAGTTTGATGTTGAGTTTGATCATGGTGTGAACCATGGATCCAACCCATTGGTGAGACACATGGGGGTCCTAGTACCAGAGGAACCATGTGGAGTGCAAGGTCCTACGTTTGGATCAACAGCAAGCAAAGGAGAGGTAAGGCTAGTACTTGTTGGTGTGGACAACAAGTATTGTGCTGGTGTGTTTATACAAGGAAGGCCGTGTGTGATCTGATCATGGGAAAGGATGGACGACCTGATCCCTGGATGGTGGATCAAGGTATCTGATCTGATTGATCAAAGGATGCACCGGTGGTAAAAGCAACACTAATCAGGTTCTGTGGGACATGGTTCCATGGCCGGTTAGGAAGTGTGAAGTCTCATCAGTTCTGAGTCATGTGGGGTGGTTGGTTGATTGACTTAGGATCTGATGGGCCTTGTTAGTCCATGAAAGGACTTGGTTCCAGGGGAGCACACGACTGAGACATGGTGGTACTAAACCAGGCCTTGGCCTGTTCAGGTATGTAGTCCTTGGCCATCGGCCGGACTGGTCATGGTCGAGATCTCTATGATCCAGAGGGATTCATTGAGATCTGACCATGGATTATTCTTAGTAGTGATTTATCATGATTTATCATGAATTTTATTAGGTTTTACCTAATTGATTTGAAGGTGGTCAGTTATGGCCGGTTTAGTGGGATTTGGCCAAATTCTATGTGAATTAGGCCGGTTCTGATCAATCTGATTGTGGATTCCTCTTAGTGGGGAATTATCAGTATTTTCATGAATTTTAATTAATTTTTGGAGCATGTTTGCTTGAGGTCGTTTTTGCAGCTGAAGACTTCCCGTAGGTACTTTGTCTGTGAGGATGGTTGGCTGAATGACTAAGTACCCAAGGGAAGAGTTTATGTAGGTATAAGGGAGTTGGACGAGTGGACAGGGAGTTGGGAAAAGCTACCTCACAGCTCAATCAGCTGGAAGAGAGTGGGGAACCTCAAGTGAAGTGGTTCAGCTCAGCTAGCTGGATGAGCTAGCTAAACAGTTAAGTCAGCTGGGACAATGAGCTAACAAGCACTGTGGATGTGGCAAAGGTATGATCTATCAATGTTGCATAGATCTAGATAGAATGGTTAGGTGAGCGTAACCTCAGTTTTGTATGACTTGGTTTGGGTTCAGCATCGACCTTGAGATAGCTGGTAGTTGAGTAAACTGACCATTAGCTGAGTGATGTGACCAGACAAGTGTTAGATTGGTTTTAGACCAATGGTTGTAGATATAATTCCTCTGTGCATAAGTTGAAATGATCTAAGCTAGGGAATGACTAAGGTAGTCTTGAGCTAGGATCTGAGTTAGCCCTCGCCTATGGGCGATGTTTAAAATAAAGGGCGAAATTTTTAGAGGTTCAGTCAGGTATGGACCGGGCGGATGAGAGCATCGACCCAGCGACCTGAGAGGCGGTCGGGTCTTAAGTTGGTATCAGAGCATGCTTGATCCTGTTAGGACAGTGCTCAAAGATGTTGAGTTCCAGCCGAAATATTTCTGGCCGAGATGACTTGGACCCTTAGCTGTGGTGAGCCAAGTGAGAGTTGAGGTAAGATTGGGTTTCATGCTTGTGAGCGGGGAAGTTCCAAGATGAGCGGCAGCCAAGATGCACTCTCAAGGGCAAGACCCTGAAAACAGAAAGGTTAGTTTATCTAGTTATTTGGAAGTAATAGGCGGATTGTGCGATGGATGCAATGCAAGATCTTTGTATGGAAGACCTGGACCAGGGAAGTAACATGGACCAGAGAGTGGCTTAGGTTGAAAGCGTGCAACACTCTTGTAGGGGTTAGTGTTATTCCTTGGTGGCCGTTCAAAAAGTGAGCATATGCATGTTCATGTTGGAAAGGAAGCTACCGACTAGTACATGAGTGGGCTTGTGATCAGATGGATCAGCTTGGACTCAGTGTAATTCAAGGTAGGATTCCTTAAGATTGAGTGAATGGGATTGATCAATTCCAAGAGGAATTGGAAACACGATGTTAAGTTGCTTAGTGTGATGAGGATTGGGGTATATTATAGCGCTTTTGTGAATGGTATGGGCTGTTCACAGAAGTGTGATGCTGGAGAATGGTATGGGACATTTTCCAAATGTGTGATCAACCGAGATCCAACTCATCTAAGTACTTAATGATCGGAAAAGGGTTGTTCAGATAGAGCGGTGGGTTGTCCTTGCAGTGAGCCCGTTGGGCGAGAATGAGTTCACTAGGTTTGGTGAAGAGACATCCTGTGATGATCACAGTCAGGGTAATGCCTGCGGATCTGAGTATTGATCACAGTCAGGGTAATGCCTGCGGATCTGAGTATTGATCACAGTCAGGGGTAATGCCTGCGGATCTGAGTATTGATCACAGTCGAGGGTAATGCATGCGGATCTGAGTATTGATCCTGGACAGGGTAATGCCTGTGGATCTGGTTGTTGTCCGCCTAAAGAATCACGAGATGATATTAGGTATGGACTGGCTTGAGAAGTGTCGGGCCACTCTGGACTGTCACGGGAAGCGTGCAGTTGAGAGTTGGTGTGATGATCAGGTTCCAAGGTATCGTCCGATCTCTGGATGCTTAGTGGTGTCAGCAATCCATGGATTTTATGCTGAAGAAGGGTTGTGAAGCTTATTTGGCCACAAGCGCCACTAAGGAGATGCGTAGGGGTGATGACCCGGATGGGATTCCGCTGGTTCGAGTCCATGATGTGGTTGGGCTTCTGAGGGCATTCCCCGGTAGGGCTGACCCGTTCATAGTAGATCTGGACCAGGGACGGCCCCAAAGATCAAAAGTTCCTTGTGTATAGCTCCTGCCGAGATGGCGAGCTGAAGTCGACCCGTCAGGAAGGGACTGATGTCTTGCATATTTTCATATATTTAGCCATCTTTTTATTGCATTCTTTGAGTTGTAGGCTAAGGTTTAGGCATGTCTAGGATCATTTGCATTCATTTGTCCTCATCAGGTGTTGGAGTATGCTTTGGTGAGATTTGAAGTTTGGGAACCTTATGACCCAAAAGAAGTGAAGAATCAAGATTGGCCATAAGAAGAAGTGAAATCAAGAAGAAGTTGGACCGGGTAGCCTAGGCCGGCTACACATACCGGACGGATCAGACAGGATCAGCCAACGGATGGTTGATCCGGACTCAATGGGGCCGGGGAGAAAGGCGGACGGGTGTACCGTCGGATAAGGACACCGGTCAGGAGGAACCCGGAGCAGACTATGTCGGGGTGTCCAGTCCGGTAGAACACCGGGCGATGAGAGCCGGGCGGCGAGAGCGTCGTGGAGCACCGGACGGGGAGATAGAAGATGCGTCGACCGAGCGACCAGGGTGGCCTGTCGGCTAGTACCGATGCGTGAAAGGTGCGAGGACGAGGGTGAGAGACTACTGATGAGTCGCTGGAGGATGAGGAGAAACAACGGGTTTTGCGAGGGCTCTAGCGATGTCAAGGTTTGTATGAACTTCTTAACCTTGTGTTGAATCTATATATAAGCATACTTGCTGATCTTGAGTTTATGCAGGGACTAAGAGTGTTTAGCGGCTTCGAGGGATTTCCGCCAAATCCAGTTATAACAGACCGAAGCGGCGAGAGCTTTCGGTTCGGACAAAGAGGTAAAGGCTTGAAACAGAAACTGAAACTTCGCGCCGACTCTCGTTGGTGAGAAAGGAGAGAGAAGAAGGATGAGTATGGTGGCAAAGTGGCGAATCGTTGCTGCTGAGTTTCATGTTTTAAAATTTCGAGTTTGTTGGTGATTTCAGCAGTCTGGGGTTGATTAAACCTTCACAAGTCTGAGCCAGTTCTCCTTGATTCGAGATTGCTGAAATGAAGGATTTCATGGCGAGTGCGCTCATGCTGAGTCCTTGGTTCCTCGGTAGAAGAAAGAGTCCGGAGACTATGGGAACTATCGAGGTTTCAGAGGATCTGATGGAGGCGGAGCAGATGAAACGCGCCGGTGGTGGGGCGCCTAGGCGTGAATGAGGAAGTGGACCAGCCTGCTAGTTCATTTGGGATTTCGCATCCGTTTCTCAATGTTGACTTCCTTTTGTGAATCGTATTTTTGGCGTGTGTGGCGTTTTTAGTAATTTTATTCTGCGACCGTTGGAGGTTGCATTCTTATGTTTTGGGACTGGCCGTTGGTGGCTTTGAATCCTGCCGTCTTTGCGGCTTTTATGAATATGAAAATTTGAGATTTAGTCTTTGTTTTGATTTATACTTTGTCAGTGTAGAGGGAAGGATGCGAGTAGTCACCATATCCTAACTCTTTTGTCGCTTGGTCCGTATGCTACTTTTTAGCGGCGTTTTAGGTGTAGCGATAAGAGACATGTTTTGGGATCTATGCGATACTATGTCGTGAGATGTCAAGATCCAGCAAACTGGGTTTAGGGCAAGACCTAGGTTTACTCTCACTTTGAGGCTGTGCGATGACTGATCGGCTTTCGTTTTGCCTGTAGTGATTTCTTCCTGATTCTTTTCGTTTAAAGTCCGACTAGTCGCGGCTTATATGACTTGTGTTAAAAGAATCGAGCTATCTTCGGAGTTTATCCAGACGCTAAACCAAAATTTTGGGTTTCTTGTATAGCGTATATGATATCCTTGTCGGATGTAAGAGGACCTTGTAGGTCTGACTCACGAGTTTGTATTGAGTGAAGCGTTTCTTGTGTCGTCCGTCGGGGCCAATCAACGGTGAGTTATTTTAAGTCGCTGGTGGACTGTCTTTTGCGGATATCTGAGTTTTGTTATCTTTTAAGAAGTTCGCGACGTCTCGCGTTTCTTTTGAAGATATGATTTTCGTTTTCGGCGTTGATCGTTTAAGTGAGCATGAAAGATAGAAAGAATTTTATTAAAAATTTCGAGAAGTTCGAGTACGTAATGCGGATTTTTCGTTTTTGTGGGAGTATAGGAGTATCGCGACCCAGTCCCCCTTTTGGTGAGGGGATAGCTGAACTTCGCGGGTTTCGACGAGCTGCCTACGTACCTCTTTAGGATCAAGCCATCTCGTGGTTCTGATGGTTGCCGAGCGTTTTTACTCCCGTCGTTGCCGTTTCGGCCGTGCTGGTCGGATCGGTGGTTTGTCTTGAGGTCGAGCTGTCTGCTTTCCGCGTGGTGGACTCGGAGGCTTTGTCGCTGTCTTGAATCGTTGCTGTTTGGATGATTCTGGATCATCTTTCTTTGAGTCCTCGGGAATGTTGTGTGATTCCTTTGCTCGTTTTGGATGGCGCAGAAGCGTTCGATCTTTTCGCAGTTTGAACTGGCTAGGTAACAGAGTCTCGATTGTTTCTGACTACCCGGATGGCTGCGGTTCGGTCGGTCGGAAACTTGATACCGAGGTGATATGTGGATGGTACTGCCTTGATCCAGGGTTCCCATGATGGCGTTGTAGATGGCGGGTTGTCGACTACTGCAAACTTCGGCGATTTTGTAACTTCCTTTGCCATGACCGGAGTTTAATTCTCGAGGGTCATGGTAGTGACGCCAAACCCGTCAAAGGTTTTGGCTCGGGGCGACTTCCCCAAGTGGGATCTTCATCCTGTAGAGGTGTCGCGGAAGATGGCGTTGACCGTGCTTCCTGTCGATGAGAATGCGGCCGACCGAGATCCTGGATGACCAGGTCGATTACCAAAGGATCGCAGTGAGGTTTGTCGATTCGACGGTCGTGTTCCTCAGCGATTATTGTGGTTAGGAACATCGCTGTGCGGGAACCAGTTGGAACTTGTCTCGGCTTTTAGCCCGTGAGCTTTTATCGATGAGACGAGTCTTGGTAGAACTGTGATCCTCCGATGATCATGTTTACCCTCTGGCGTGCTGTTGTTCCTTGGTCGTCTGTCTTCTTCCGCTTTTCCCCGATTGGTTTCGGTCGTAGCGGTCCTCGAGACAGTTTTGTTGGTCTTTAGGCGATTAGTCAGGAGCAAGTCCTTTATACTCTTGACCTTTGATAGTTCGCGGTGAGGAGTTTTGGCGAGCGAGCGCCGAGCTGCAGTTAGCGGTGGGTGACCTCTGGTCTCGTGGAACTTCGCAGTAGGAGTTATCCTTGTACTGGTTCCTGGTCCAGGTGTTTCGGAGGTTTTGCCTTGCTCGAGTTGATGGCGTAGTTATGCTGCGCCTTGGCGTCTTCCGCCGTGATGGGCGTGCCGTCGTTACGAGGGTTTCTTCTTGGGCGCGGTTTTCTGCGGTCCGTGCTTCTGCGATAGAAGCTTCATCTCTTCTTCCATGATGATGAAGTCCGTTGCCTTGTGGAACTATCCTGTATTGTCAGCGGTTTTTCAGTAGTATCCACTTTGAACCGACTTGTACCAGAGATTTCCTGAGCGTCGATTGCGACATTGTCGCTGATGCCGATACTCACCATCACCAGTTTGAACCCGCATGAAGTCGGCGGGTGACTCGTCTTCCTTCTGAGCTAGACTCCATAGATCCGTCGGACGTTTCTCTGTCCATGAACATGGAGTACTGTTTAAAGCGCCGAGGCCAGTTGGCGGAAGTTTCGATGGAGTTCCTTTTGAGCCGGAGAACCACTCGGCGCAGCACCTTTGAGGTGCTTTCGGCGAAGAAGACAATGACCTGCGTCCCGTTCAGCTCCGGAGTTTACTACCATTGCAATCTGGAAGGACTGCAGGTGCGACTTAGGATCCGTCGTTACCGTCATAGGCGGGATTTTGATCTTCCCGGGTCTGAGATGCGTGTTCCGTGATCCGAGTGGTGAATGGCGTTTCCGTGGTTCCTCGAGAAGTCTATCGATCTCGGGAACTGGTCGCCTGATGGATTCGCGATTTTACCGCTTTCACTTTGGCACGGTCTTTTGAGATTCGCGGAGATCATGGATCTCGCTATTGCTGCCGGCATTCCTCCAAACCTGCGGTGCTGGTCGCGATAGATCGAGGTTTGATCTTCCGCGAGTTCTTCCTGCTCCATCCAGTAGAGTTCTTCTTCCTCTTCTGTCATGGGCCTATCGAAGGATACCGTGCGCCGGCGGACTGGCCGGGTTCTCTGGGGTGGATGTCAGCGTCTTCATCGGAAGGATCGATTGGTCGCTGATATCTAGATTGATGCGCCGGCGTCGCTTTCCTTGTTTCCGTCGCCGGGAGTGGAAGGTTCTCGAGGTCGTTTGCTGTCCTTCGAGCCGTTTCCTCGAGTGGGCTCTTCGGGCATCTTTTTCCGTGCCGGAGATCCAAAGTCGAGTCTTCTGCCACGGTGCCTTGGTGGATGTGGCAACTTGCTCCTCGCAGTTAAGGTGTCGACCTGTTTTCGGCGAGGTTATCAGCTTGTCATGTTGTTCGCCAGCCTGGGGCGAAGGCATTCCTTCATCTGCTGGCGCTCGGTGTTTGCATCAGCAGTGACTGCGGGCGCATCTCCAGCTGGAGTCTTCTCAGCGTTGGCGTCGGCGGGTGTTCCGTCTGGCGCTGGCTGATCTTTGGTGGCGTCGGTAGACATGATCGGCGTGTGCAGTTCGCGAGATAGATAGTTCCGTAACCCCCTCCCTAGCGCCAAGCTGTGGGAACCGAAATTCACACCGTCAAATTAAGTTGATTTGGAGGAAAGCCAAGTGAACCAAGCCTTCCCTGAAGGTCCGGATATCTGCTGGGCGCTGCGCACAATCAGTTCGACAAAGAAAAGCGAAATAAAAATCGTAAGAAAAAGAATAGAGCAAAAGATTTTATTTAATCCGCGTTTGGCGTGAACAACAGGTAAGAGCCTTGGCTCGCGAGCTGTCGGCAAGTTCGCTAGTCTAGCAACCTAAGTTCTAACTTAATTGAGTCGCCTTCGCTAGTAAAAGCGGAAAATTGATCTCACTAATTTATGTAAAATTTTTATATGTCCCCAATAATTTTGTAAAAATAATATTTCTATAATAATAATATATACATATTAAATTTATATATTATGACTCAAATAAAAATATTTCTGGTTCTACCACGATATAACTCCAACAAAAAATATCTGAAAAAGTTGTACTAAGTGTTTAATGTTCAACATTTCCTAGTTCTA
>JAAMPC010000556.1:0-22998 GCA_016771965.1 Brassica carinata
GCGAGATAGATAGATCCGTAACCCCTCTCCTTCAGCGCCAAACTGTAGGAACCGAAATTACGCACCGTCAAATTAAGTTGATTTGGAGGAAAGCCAAGTGAACCAAGCCTTCCCTGAAGGTCCGGATATCTGCTGGGCGCACCACGACACAATCAGTTCGACAAAGAAAATATGAAAGCGGAATAAAAATCGTAAGAAAAAGAATAGAGCAAAGATTTTATTTCGAATCAGCGTTTGGCGTGAACAACAGGTAAGAGCCTTGGCTCACGAGCTGTCGGCAAGTTCGCTAGTCTGATCGCCTAAGTCTATCCTAGTTGATCGCTGGCTTTTAGTGAAACGAAAAAGAATGCTAAGTTGCTCTAAGTGCTCTGGGCGTTTTTATCTGGTTTGCTTCTTGCTCCAAGCTCTCCTATATACTCCTCCTATGGGTCTATCTTCGCGGGCTGAGTTGGGCTTTTCCATTTTAGTCCATCTTTGTGTTTATCGGAAACTTGGCGTTTATCTTGAAATCTTAACATTTATCTTCTGGAAACTTGATATTTATCTCTTATGGAAACTTGACATTTATCTTTTATGTGAGGATAAAGATAAACCGTCATAGTTATCCTTCTTTTGGAAAAATCGTGCGTGGGCGTTTTGGCGTTAGGCCGTTAAAGCGTTTTACGGTTTTTGAAGAGCAGTCTTTGAAGGTCTTGGTGTTTCGAAGGAACTCGATTCCTTGTTTAGTCGAGTGGCGTTCTAAAGTAAGCATGATCACCGAACTGCGTAGATTGATCTGAACAAGCTAAGATGGGATCGAACCGGGCAAGATAAAGACGAGACGGGGCGAGGGCCGTGGACCGGCGCCAGGCCGACCAGCGGCGGGTGCCGCCATCGGCGGCAGCGTGGAGTGCCGCCGGCGCCAGGCAGTGCGCCATGGAAGCGGCCAGCGTGGCAGTGCCGCCCGGTATAGTACCAGCGTCCAGCGTGCGCGCCCGAGGAGCTAGCCAGCGTCCAGCGTGCGCCGGCGCCAGGCGAGTGCCGCCCGGCGTAAGGCCAGCCAGCCAGCGTGTGCCCGGCGCCAGGCCAGCCAGCGTCCAGCGTGCGCCCGGCGTAGGCGAGCGAGTGCCGCCAATCAGGCCAGCCAGCGTCCAGCGTGCCGCCCGGCATGAGGCAGTGCCGCCCGGCGCCGAATGATCCAGCGTCCAGCGTGCAGCAGGGCGAGTGCCGCCCGGCGCCAGGCCAGCCAGCGTCCAGCGTGCCCGGCGCCAGGCGAGTGCCGCCCGGCATCAGGCCAGTCAGCGTCCGCGTCCCGGGCCAGGCGAGTGGCGGCGCCGAGCCAGCCAGCGTGCGCCGAATAGCCAGCGTCCAGCGTGCGCGGCGCCAGCCAGCGTCAGCGTGCTGCTTGTGCCAGGCGATCTTGCCGTCTGTGGGTTTGTTCGATCTTTCCCTCGTCGGTTGTTTGCGGAAATCTTCGAGTTTTGGGAGGGTCTCTAGTGGTAGATCTCGAGATAATTGTTTCCTAAGTATCGGGATTTTGAGATGGACTTAGATCTTCAGATTTTCGTCGTCGAGGATGAGAGCAATGTGGCTCGAGTTCTAGATATGTTAAAAGATGAATCTTTTAAACAATCGGGAAGGTTTCACGGAAGACTCATTGTAGATCTCGGACAATCCAGACATGGATTTCAAGGGACCAAGATGCTGTCATTGCCGAGATCATGAGATGATCATGGATGAAGCAGGACCCTCGCCGTTGGCAGATGGAAGTGGGCGAGCCTTCCGTGAGTTTTATCGGCGGCGACCGTTTCTTGGATTTGACCGTCGGCAGCTTTTCTTTTCGAGGACTTTCGGTGGCGATTTGCGTCATTGACCGATTTTGACCCCAACATGGTTATCTATGCTGAAAAATTCTCCCTGAGCAACCATGAGCATGTCCTCGATCTGGCTTTCAAGGAATGAATCTTCAAAGGATTTTTGGGTAAGCTTCGCCGATATCATCGACACAGGAGGATGATCTATCTATCAAAGGCGGCGTCATTACTTTTTCCATGTCGAATCTCATTGGAATGTTTCCAATGTTCAGGCGAATCGTCCTTCGTATTTGGGTTGCAGAAATGGTCTTCCCAAGATAATGGGGTCTGCGGGTTCGTTCTTGTAGTGAAGTACAGCGAAGTCCGTTGGTACTGTGCAGCCAATGATGATTACGGGTGCATCCTTAAGTGCTCCTTCGGGACTCGAACAGATCGATCAGCGAGAACTAGTTGGATATTTTCTGGAGTAAACTCCGCATATCCAGGATGTTGCAACAGAGTCGCGGCATCAAATTCGCTTAGTCGAGAGATCGCTGGAGAGGCTCTTGGAAATTGTTTATCTTGGATGGTGCAACTAAGAGAAACTACCAGGGTCGGGTTGCTTGAGCGAATTTAAGCCTTGAATTATAGCACTGACTTCCTCAGAAATCATCATGATACTCGTTCTCCGGCGTGAAAACCTTTAGTTACCATGTCTTTAGCGTATTTCTTTAGCGTTGGCGAAATTTTGACAGCATCACTTAATGGCATCTCAACTCTGATCCTTTCGATTGCTTTCTTACAGACTTCTCTGTCAATTCAGCAGAATTAGGACTTCGTGGAGAAAAAGGGAATCGGGTTATAAACCCTTCGATAGTCGGTCCAGCTGGTGCTGAACCATTTTCGGCTCAGGGGTTGGTGTCGATCGATATTGGTTTAGTCATATCGGTCGATATTAACTTCATCCTCGAATCTTCCTAATCGTCCGAATGTCAATCACAACCTCTTCGGTGCTTTGACTATTTTTTCTTTGCTTTTGTTTGGTGAAGGTTCCCTCACTGGCATGGAATAGCCGGGGTTAGGGGTGGGTTTGATCTCTTCTTTAGAAAAATTTTCTGAAGAACATTTTTCATAACTTCGAACAAGATTCTTTCCACTTCTCAAAGAGTACAGCACTAACTTGGCGTCTTGGGTTCATATCAGTTAGCCCGGAAGATCTGCTTCCCTCCGATAGCGATTGCGTTTTTGGCGACATTACCTTCTAATAAACGACTTGTTCATAAAGCATCTAATTTCTTAAATAGCTCCACGATGAATAGCGTTTAGTTTGGTGTCCATGTAAACTTTCTATTTTCTGATTTCCGTGGCTTCGATTTAACCTAGAGTCAGTTTTCTTTGGTGAGATTTGATTAGGGCATCATATTTTTGGGTGAATTTATCTTACGTCCGAATTAGAAAACTTAGAGGCGTACTCTTTGACATAAAATAGTTGTCTTTCAGAACAACTATTATCACTTGGAAGAGTTTGTCTAAGTTTCTTTTCCCTCATGATTGAGTCAGAGAGTCTAATGACTGCCTGATTTCAGCTAATGGGAGTGTGTCCACGGGCGTGGCTCTACTTTCTCTATCACTGATCTCATAGGATTTTCCCAAAGCTATATTTCTGATCAAGCGCTTTCCTTTACTAGGATTCCTAGTGCTAAAGTTTCCTTCACTTGCGGTATCCAGCGTGATTTGGTAGCGAAGTGGCATACCAGTAAAAATTTAGGAGCTGCGGTTCTGAGTAACCATGGTGAATGCAATCCGTTGATAGCCTTCAAATCTGATCCAGGCATTTTAAATGATTCATGTGGGCCTTGAGAAAAGTAAGATAACATTTCATTATATCCCAATAGCGGCGTCATCGAAAAATTGATTTATGAAAGCGTTTCTGATTTCCTCCCAGCAAGTTAGAGAGCCTGCTGGATTCAACCACTTTCTGGCTTTTCCCTTAAAGGAAAAAGAAAAAGTTTAGCGATTGTAGTCATCGGAGACTAGATCTTCTAAATACTCGATGTGCTTTGGGGGTGCTCCAAAGCAGATCCGCGGAAGGGTTTATTACCCGGAAGAATAAAATCAAGGTAGAGTTTTGATTTTCTGGTATCAGCTTCTGGTACTTTGATGGCAGACCTATTGGAATAGGTCTTCATGGGGTCTAAGTAGTCTTACAATTCTGGTTCCTCATCTTGGAGGAAGATGAATAAGATTGAGCAAGTTTCATTTCCTGTTCATCAGCAAATTCAGAATTTGTGTTGGTAGTTGGTTGCCTAGGACTACTTCCTCATTAGCAAGATCGGTAAGTGAACTTACCTGCTTCCGCTGGTTGGCATCGATCGATGTTGGTCGGTATGTCGGTCGATTCCTCAACTCGGCGTATCATTCGATGTTGTTGTGTTAATGTCGTCGATGGAGCTGCGAAATTTTCTTCTCCATTCTTAGGTACCTGTAAAGCACAATAAGAGGAAAAGATTTTAGTAAATCGAAAATAAGGTCTAGACTATATTCTGAACTAAATCTAATGGTAATAAGAAAGAGTCCCGGCAGCGGGTTGATATCACTCAAATTACCCTAAGGAGTGACTTTACTCTCTCCGAATAAGAGGTTCAGTTGTAGTACTTAGGGATCGAATCCGAGAGACTCTAGGATTACACAATAGATTGTTTAGTCTTTGAAATAAAGCTAGACAAACAAGTTTAAAGCAGTAAATAAAGGGGTAAGCAAGTAATTGCTTGATTGAATAGTTTAGGTTTTAAGCAAAGGAAAGAAAGCGATTTAGGCTATTTCGAGGTGTAACTAGCATGCAGGATATCTAGGGTTTTAGTATTCATAGCTCTGAACTCAAACCTTAAGGTTAAATCAATGATTGATTATCTTCAACTAGATCTTAATTCATCAACTATCGTTCGATGAGTATAAGAAAGTGTCGATCGATTATTCATATGAATATCGATCTATACACTACTTGTGGTATCGCTCGACAAGCGGATTGCTCTATCGATCGATATCGTTTCTAGAAGCTTTAAGATCGGTTGAATTGGTTCTCTAATCTTACAAAGAGGCTACTTTCGTGCACTCTAGGTAAAGTTGGAACATACCAGCTTTGGGTTTCAGGGATTTGCTAAGTTTTCACTTATCCAAATTAATCCTAAGATCTAAGATAAGGGTGATCAATCCTATACTTAGCATTAAGAGCAACTAGAATGAAGAACTATATTTTAAACACCTAGCATTAAATCAATTGCAATGCATGTTTACCCAAATGAGAAACCTAAATCTAACAAGAGAAACTACTCAAACATATTCATGGAAGACAAAATCATGATGGTTTGAATAATACTTTTAAATAGAATAGTAAGAGAAATAATAAAAGTAAGAAAATAAAGGGAGTTCAAGATCTTCTGCGTATGCGGTTTGGATCTATCTCTCCATTCTAAGCACTCTCTCAAAGGTAGCAAGATGCTTCTCTCAAAATTAGGTCTAAAAGTTCTCTAGGCAAGGCTTGCCTCAAAATAATACAAAACCCTATTAATATAGCCTAAAGTGACCAGGGACTCATTTGGTAGAAGTGAAACCTAATGAGATGTCTAGCTCATTAAACTAGTCATTAATTCTTGGAGGCCTTTCATATCGATCGATGTCACAATCTTCTATCGATCGATGTCACAATCTTCTATCGATCGATGAATATAGTGTCGTCGATGAGTGCATCATGGTGAGAATTGCGATTAGTTTAAGTTATCGTTCCATTACAACCTCCTTAAAGTATCCATTTCTGCTCCAAAATGGTCATATTTCAACAAGAGTCCCGAACCGAAAAGCTCATAAAACACCAAAGTGTCCTTTTGTTTCCAAAAACATATAAAAATCATGGTTGAAAGTGGGTAAACTCCATGACTTATCACACCTCTGCTTCTAGTTATCATACACCTGAAATGCAAAGGAAAAAGAGCAAGGAGAAGCAATAACACAATAAAAGAAAAAAAAAATGACTTAGTCTCAAGCAAATGACTAAATCCCAATGTCAAAATCAACTTAGAACTTGGCAACGGCGACAATTTGATGATAGACTTTTCAAGGGTCCAATCAAATGTTGTAGTATACAAGATGTCAATCTAATTCTAAGTGATTCTAATGCAAAGGGAATGCAAGCCTATGCTTAATCTAAGTGCAACCATGATAAGAAGATGATTATGAACTAAGACAATATTAAAAATGCAATAAAAGAGTGAACTTTCTTTCTCAATGAGGCAAGTGGGTTCTTGGGACAAGGGAATTGACTTTGGGTGATCAAGTTTCAATCTAAGATGGCAAGCTTTCAATCAATCTAACACCTTAAGCCTAGACACAACCCTAAGCAAGCTCTATCCCTAGATGAATGCTCATTCACTAACATATCTCAAGCATCTAATCCCTTAGGTTGAATAATATGAAAGCAATCATTAAGAACAAGTCTATTAGCTATCTCAACACCTTTAAAAACTAATCCCTTAGGTAAAGGATGTTAAGCGATGATGAGTTGGTTCGGGCATTTCATAGAACACCTTAGGGCATGAAATGTCGTAGCTCTATTTTGAAGAGGCCAACTCCAAAATAGCAAGAAGAACACTCGATCAAGCAAGGAAAAGATATATCTACACTAAAACATCTTAGATCTACACCTAATCACCCTTAGTCTCCCAAGCCCATGAACCACTAGATGAGTCTACTCACTAATAGCCATGGAAAACCTCAAAATCAATGATGATTCAAGGCTAAACATGATTAGAGGAGAAGATAATCTAATAAACACAAAAGAAATGAGATGAAAAGGATCAAAGATCCAAACTTTCTTCAAGATCTAAATGTGTTTTGAGAGAAAAGTTAAGTCGAACTTTGGGATACAAAGAATTTATACATGGTTTAGAAAACCTAGAACATCATTAAAATTACTAAAAGTCCTTGGAGTCAATTAGGCTTCAGCCAATAGGAGAATCTAAATTTTTGGTCTGGGGTCGACCATGTTGTCCAACCGGTCCTGCTCACCCGGTCCAGCCATCGTCTGAGTCTCTCCTCCGACCGGATTCGGCATCCCGGGACCCATCCCGTCCTGCCTAGTCCATGTCTTGATCATCCTTCCGACCCGGGTGAATGAGGTCCATCCATCCGTCAGTCATGCCCTCGTCCCGACCGGGTTCGGCATTCTGGCTTGTCCTACCGGTCGTCCCATGCCTTGGGCAGCGTCTTCAATTCCGACGGGTGTCCCTTCCTGGCCTGCTCTCCCGGCCTGGTCTCGTCCACACTTCTCTCCCGACCGGGTACCTCTCCCAGCCCTAGTCATCCCGGACCACTCTCATCAAGCTACTCTTTTCCCGACCGGGTTGCTCATCCCAGACCACTCTCCCCGGTCAGCTTGTGTGCTTCTAGTAAACTCATCATAACTCCTCCAATAGCTCCAAATGACTTGAAACCACTTCCATTGGAAAGCTAACTCAATTTTCTGTGTGTCCCCAAAATCTTAGCAGAGACATCACTAAGGCCTCTGTCCATGCTCATCTTTGTCCTGGCCAGATCATGGATCTTCTTTTCATGGCCAAACTTGATTCTTCACCTCTCTTTGGGCCATAAGGCTTCCAAACACCTCAAATCACACCAAAACATACTCCAACACCTGATAAGGATAAAGGGATGCAAAATGGACCTAAAGATGCCTAATGCCTAACTTATATGATCAAAATGCATGAGATATGGATGCTAAAAACATGTAAATATGCAAGATATCAACCAGCTTACAGAGCATCGTGAAAGATTCACACCAGCTACCGGAAGATCCAGATCCTTACAGCAGAGCAGAGATGGATGATAAGCTCAATGATATCTACACCATTCATTATGATTCCATGAATGATTTCAAGTGGAAGCTTGATAGTGTCTACCATCCACTCAATGACAAGATCAAATACCTCACTCGGACAATGGAGAATCTTCCAGAAGATGTCAACACTTTGAGAAGAAGAATACCACAAGGAGCTGCAGCATGGAAGCAATGGAAACTCTCCACCTCCCATGAGTTTCCACATCACACATCGGTGAGAGATGGACTCATCGACCGGCGCTCATCCTACATCGATCGATAGTCACTAAGGCAATCAATGGACATAAGCACCAGATTGGAAGAAGTTAGATTCCTATGAGGAGAAGTTTGGTACTTCCTACTATCCAATGATTGAGGATGTGATTGTACTAGAATCGCGTATGGATGCTTTCCAGCAGGAGATGGAGCGACGATTCGAGCCAGCGATTTTCACCTAAAGATATAAGCCATCGACCGACATGCCTACTAGCACATCGATTGATCCTGACCAGGAACCAGCGAGCATCAGAAAGAATCAATCGGCAAAGGACAACATGGCTCGATACCTATCTCAAAGATTCAACACCATGAGGGCGAAGATTCTTGATACTGAACAGACAACAAATGGGAAAATTAGCATTGGAACATGCTCTTGATCTATTCTCATAACACTTAGTTCCGACCTCAGATGGAAAACCGATGGAATTACATTGCTGCAAAGGAATTGCATGTGCCGCTACAGGCAGAAGTTGTCAAAATCGTCGACACCACACACCGATCGTCGATATGGACGACGGATGGAACAAGGAACAACCTCTTCATTAAGACCTTCTTTGTTACCAACAACCTCTTCATCTTGGGGCTTCTCAACAGCTTGTCCATCACAAGTGATTGTCCCACAATAGTCTGATTCCATTGGAGGTTGGAGAGGATAGGAGACAGCTTTGTTGACATGCATGAGGGTGACCTTCTTGTTGGAAAGTCAATGCAAGCTCCAACTGTTGTGAGGAAAGGAGTGCCTAGATGTCTTCAGATGCCATCTCAAAGCAGTGAGGTCAATAGGTATGGTGCAGGAGCCAATCTTCAAGGGAAGTCCTTGATTATGCCAAGTGGGGTTGAAGAAGAATCCCCAAGTTGAGGAGGAGTATCTGGTTCCATGCTTTCAATCCCAAGACTCTTCACCATATCCAAGGAGATGACATTCACACTAGCACCACTATCAACAAGAGCATCATCCATAGTTAGTTTACCAAGAGAGCAAGACAAGGTGAACTTCCCTTGAGACTAGCAGGGAGGGACTTTGGAGGGTTGGTGGATCAATCTTCAGAATGGAGATGTCCAAAAGCTCAGTCACTTCAGCCTGGTGGTCTAGAATGTCCTTGATGAGCATCATCTGGACATGAGCTTCACAAATACCTGATATCTCTGGAAGCTTGACTCCAACATCACTAAGATCTTTCACGAACTTTGAGATCACTTTCTTTTGAGCTTTGGTGAGAACTCTTTGGGGAAAGGAGCTTATCATATGTTGATAGCTCAAACTCAGTGTCTTCCTGCTCCACTTCTTTCAGCTTGTTTCTGCGCTCTTTCCTCGGTTGGTGTCTCAGCTCTAGGCTCAGCTTGCTGCGAGGCTTCTGTTGGGGTCAAAAGCGGTTATCTCAAAATCTACGGAAAGATCCTTCCAAACTCAAAGATTTCCGACAAGCGGCCAGCGGGGAAAGATCGGACAACGGAAACCCGCAGGCGAGAACCCCTGGCGCCGGCGTACATCCATAAAGCGGCCTGGCGCGGCGGCAAGCGGCCTGGCACGGCAAGCCAGCGGCGCCAAGAATCCATAAGCCCGGCCTGGCACAGCGGCAACCGTCCTGGCGCCGGCGGGCAAGCATCCTGCTTGCCGCCCGTGGCAATCCATAACCCTGGCGCCAGTACGGCAATAACAGCGCCCGGCGTAGCGTCCACAAGCCGGCCTGGCGCGGCAACAAACCTGGTGCGGCGGCAAAGCGTCCATAAGCCAGCCTGGCGCCCGGCAAGCATCAACCGGCCTGGCGCCCGGCGCTTCCAACCTGGCGCGGCGTAAGCGTCCGCAAAAGCAACTGGCGGCCCGTGGCGTCCCATAATTAATGCTGGGGCGGTCGGTCCCTCGATCCTGAGTCTCGGTCCCATCATGCTCGGTCTGATCCCATCTTGGCTTGCTTGGATCAATCCTCGTGAGTTTGATCACGATCATGGCTCTGGAATAAACATCTTCGATTCGATTCGATTGGAATCATCCTCGATGTTTACGAAAAAATTAGAAGGATTGGATTTCGTAGAAGATATCATATAAAACAAGATCGATTAACTTCGAACATCGATCCTTTAGGCTATCACGGTTTATTTCACGAGAAAGAAAAGCACGAAGCCTTCAAAGGACCGGACCTGAATCGGCATCCTTAACACGAATTAGGTGGTCTAATCCTTTACCAAAAACTTCCTTGGCTATCTGACTGAGCACAACCTTCATGCCGCCCAATTAATTGGTGACCACTGCTCCAATGCGGCAGGCTAAAACAACAATCCACAATTTGTCATAGAGCGCCAAGTGATTATTATGCAAGAAATTTGTTGTATAACCAGAATCGGAAAATCATCACGATAAACTCTTCATACCAAAACTCAGTCTAACAACGATTAAGTTCTATGCATCGTAAACCGGCATGAAAATAAACACTTTGACAAGGCTCGAGTTATCTGAGTCATCCTTAATATATACAAACAAATCCCGGAAGGCCAACACTTCGAACAGCGTGAATGTAGGCAGCTTCTCCTATGGGTCAAACTTACGCGACCCGGTCCTGCGTCCAAACCGAAACAACAGTTTCTGGCTGCGAACATTTGCAAAACATCTCGAGCCCGAAACATTTCAACCACGAAGGCACAGGAAAACTTCGACCTTCAGCGGGCGATTAAGCTAGCAGCTCGAAGGGCATTCTTTTCTCAAAGCGTTCGAGCCGAAATCCTCGTCTCTAGAACTCAAAACATACAAACATACCTCTAAGCGGTAACATGCCTCTAAACTGGTATCATTTAGTTGTTGCTGATCACACAAGCGAACTCCTAGATCCTAAGCGGACAAATAGCAGCCCTTCAAGGGGTAGCTCTCTCTTACATCGACAAGGATAAACATAGCTTCGCTATACAAGAAATCAAATTTTGGTTTAGCTCTTAGTAAAGGAAGTAGCTCGACTCGCATGAACAAATCATATAAGCCGACAACAATTAGCGGTTTAAATACCAGTCAGGTTAAAATCGTAAAGCGGGGCAAAGCGAAAGCCATTTGTCATCATAAATCCTCAGTCGAGTAAACCTAGGTCTTGCCTAAACCCAGCCCGCGCTGGATCTTGACATCTCACAGACATAGTATGGTATCACGAGATCAAAATTTATCTCTTCACTTAAGCCTATTTTGTTTCCGCGAACTTTTCGTAAATCGGTAAACGCGGAAAATCTCGCTTTATGCAAACAATAGATGCGGTGATCATCAGGAACTAGGAATGAGGACGACAACTCACACCCTCTTTCTCATACTTTGAAAAACTGAAGTTCATAAATAATGAAAAGCGTTTCATAGATTAAGACCGCAGAAGTTCAAACAAAACCCCAAAAAGGGCAGGGATTGAAGCCACCAACGGCCAGTCCGATAAATACATCATGGCCTCTTAGCGGCGAAACACATATAAAAGAAATCGAAGAGTTGATAAACCTAGACGCTCCCAGGAGCCACCTTCATCCTCAAACTCACCAGCGATAGGGACAGCCTGGCATTAAGCTTCCCTCGATCGCTACCGCCACTAACGCCTATCGTCGGCGCCAGCCTCGCAATCCTCTCCAGCTCCTGATCTTCTGAGTCCTCAGAGGTTCGGCATAAGGAGTGCATTAAACCTGCAGGCGAAGGATCGAATCGGAAGTCTCCCTCGGAGGTCGCCCACTCTGCTTCTGGGGGCGATAGTCTGGCTTCCTCCGAGTCCAAAAGCGGGGCCTTGTTACCCGAAACAGCTTCGAGCTCGCTCAGACTCCCCGATCCCGCTAAAGCCAAGTCCCTCTTGCGGACAGCTATCAGGACTCAAACAGGATGGCCATTCTCAGGACGACCAAAGTAGTCGCGAGCATCGGCAACCTCCGAGGATCTATGGCGTCCATCTCCTCATGAGTCTGGATCTTCTGCTGAAGGCGGCGGAATCGGTATTTGCTCTTCTTCTCCTTCTTCACCTTGAGTAGTGAACTGGTGGTCTTCCCAAGGTCAGCTCAAAGTCGCTGATCTGAACCTCAAGCTTGGGCGTCTGGGCAGCAGGGTGTCCTCGATGGTCTGCGGTGCAGCCTCGATGCGCTTCAGCTTCCTCGCGGCGACTCCAGCTCCTTCGATAGACGAATGACTTCCGACCCACACTGCGCCAAGCATTCAGTCAATCAGCGACACAAACTGTCCATAAAATAAAGGGTAAATATCATCATAAAAAGAAGGGGATGATGGCGTAGATTTCCTGCGAGGAAAAGAATCATAGCGAAAATTCGATTTTCAGAAAACTTCGAATCGTTAAGCCCGCAAAATGCGTCTCGATCTTACGAGCTGGGGGCTTACTGTTGGGGTCAAAAGCGGTTATCTCGAAATCTCGACTAAAGATCCTTCCAAACTCAAAGATTTCCCGCACAAGCGATAGCGGAGATCGGAAGCGGAAAACCACGGACTGGCCGAACCGGCGGTAAATAAACCCAAGCGCCCGGCGGCAAAGCGTCCATAAACTTGACCTGGCGCCTGCGGCAAGCCAACCTGGCGCCGCCAAAGCATCCATAAACCGATGGCCCCGGCGACAACCGATCCATAAACCGGCCTGGCACCGGCGGCAAAAGCGTCCATGAAACCTGGCATGGCAATAAGCATCTAACGCGCCCCGGCAAGCGTCCATAAGCCGGCCTGGCGCTGGCGGCAAACCAACCTGGCGCCGGCGGCAAAGCCAACCCTGGCCCGGCGGCAGCGTCCATAACGGCCTGGCGCCGGTGGCAACCATGCCACCGCGGCGTAAATGAACTGGCGGCGGCAAAGTCCCTCAATGACGGCGGCGACAAGCCAACCCCTGGCGCCAGTAAGCGTCCATAGCTTCCTGGGCGGCAAGCCCCTGGCCGGTCGGCGGTCGATCCTGGTCTCGGTCCCATCATGCTCGGTTGATCCCATCTTGGCTTGCTTGATCAATCCTCGTGAGTTTGATCGATCCGGCTACTGGAATAAACATCTTCGATTCGACTTCGATTGGAATCATCCTCGATGTTTACGACAAATTTAGAAGGATTGGATTTGGCATCCCCTTAAAGGCAATCGTGAACTAACATGACCTTAATGTTAACCTGAAGATTAGGTAGTCGAATCCTTTACCAAAAACTTCCTTGGCTATCACGGCTGAGCACAACCTTTATGCCGCCCAATTAATTGGTGACCACTGCTCCAATGGCAAAGGCTAAAACAACAATCGATTTGTCATAGAGGCATGGCGATTATTATGCAAGAATTTGTCGTATAACAGAATCGGAAAATCATACGATAAACACTTTATACCAAAACTCAGTCCCTAACAGCGATATGGTTAGCGGAAGATTTAAACTTATCGTCAATCGATTAAGTTCTATGCGGTCCGTAAACGGCATGAAAAGAAACACTGTTGACAAGGCTCCAAGAGTTATCACGAGTCATCCTTAATATATACAAACAAATCCGGAAAGCCAACACTTCAAAGCACTTTGTGAATGTGCCTTCTCCCTGGGTCAAACTTACGACCCTTGGTCCTGCGTCCAACCGAAACAACAGTTTCTGGCTGCGAACGATTATGAAAACATCTCCAAAGCCATAAACATTTCAACCACAAAATGCGGCGCGAAAAAACTTCGACCTTGAACTTCGCGAGGCGTCGCTGCGCTTCGAAGGGCATTCTTTTCCTCAAAGCGTTCGGACGAAATCCTCGTCTCTAGAACTCAAAACATACAAACATACCTCCTAAGCGGTAACATGCCTCTAAACTGGCATCATTTCGTTGTTGCTGATCACAACAAGCGAACTCGCGTCTAAGCAGACAAATGGCAGCCCTTCAAGGGGTAGGCTCTCTTGCATCGACAAGGATAAACATAGCGTATACAAAAATTAGAAGGATTGGATTTCTCGTGAAGAGATCGTATAAAACAAGATCGATTAACTTCGAACATCGATCCTTTAGGCTATCTGAGTTTATTTTACGAGAAAGATAGTCTTTCCGAAATGCGTATAAAGCGTTCAACGACTTAAGACAAGTCCACGGACTTATTCTGATTTTAAGAATTCAGGCCCAGTCAATATGACGGTTTATCTGATTTCGAACATCGGATAAACATCAAGTCACCGAAAAATATGGGAAAACTAGGGATACTACGAAGATCGGCGAAAATGGAATATTTCCTGAAGAGATAAACTTGGGCCCAAAGGAAGTCCATCATCCTAAGGCAAACCGACTGAAGTGAGTATATAAGGAGCAAGAGAGAGGAGAAGGGATCCGAAAATTGTTGGGGTCAAAATCGGTCACGGCGGAATCGTGACGAAAGTCTCTGGAAGTATTTCTTGAAACAAAAGTCTCATATAGTTTGAAAAGATATTATTGAGATTTTCTCAAATTAGAATATCCACTCTGGTGGTGGTCGAAAGCGGTTATCTCGAAATCAGCAGCGGCTAGGTTATTTTTACTTATGGGTTCTTCGTTGAAACACTTCTTGAAAGTAAGATCGAGGAAGACTACGGGCGTCTGGCGTCTACGAGAGTCCAGGGAAGATGGTCCGCTTCGCCCAAGGACATAGAGATTCGATCACCACAAAACCCTAAACACAAAAGAACGCCTCGAAACTTGAAGAGTCGTTCCCTCAAACCGTGAGGAACGAAAACGATCAAAATATCAAATCAAGCCCTGCGAGATCTTCGCGTCCGTGCTGGCACGGACTCCTGGCGGCACCGACCTGGCGGCCGAGCGGCACGCGTCCGCGGCCTGGCACGCACCAGCGGCACCCTGGCGCAGCGTAAACGACCTGGCATGGCGGCACGCAGCGAACCCGACCTGGCGCGGCCGCGCCGCATATAATGACGAATGGCGGCACAGGTCACCGGGCGACCTAGCGGCGGCCCGTCAGCGAGCCGGTACGACTACCGGCGGCACACCGAGCCAGGGCGGTACGCGTCAGCGGGCCCGCCTGGCGCGGCGGCACCGATCTGGCACCGGTGGCGCGGCGTCCGCAGGCGACCTGGCGCGGCGGCACCGCCTGGCGCGGTCGGCGACCCTCGTCCTGGTCTCCGGTCCCATCATGCTCGGTCTGATCCCATCTTGGCTTGTTTGTCGATCCTCGTGAGTTTGGTACGATCCGCTATGGAATGAACATCTTCGATTCGGTTGGAATGCGTCCTCGAGTTTTACGACAAAATTAGAATGATTGGATTTCGTAGAAGATATCGTATAAAACAAAGATCGATTAACGAACATCGATCCTTTAAGCTATCTGGTTTATTTTCACGAAAGATAGTCTTTCAGAAATCGTATAAAAGTTCAGCGACTTAAGACAAGTCCACTGCGGACTTACTTACGATTTTAAGGATTCAGGCCTATCAGGCTATGACGATTTATCCGATTTCCCGAGCGTCGGATAAACATCAAGTCACCGAAAAATAGCCTTCGAGGATAATAATTCGAGGCCCCGAAAATGGAATATTTCCGAAGAGATAAGCTTGGGGGGCCAAAGAGGTCCATCATCCTAAGGCAAACCGACCTTGGAGTGGATATATAGGAGAGCAAGAGTGAAGGAGGAGATCGAAATCCTAGAATCTAGACTTAGAGAACTCCCTTTAGCTTAGAGAACTCCTTGCTAGAGAACTTAGAACTTAGGCGGTTAGGCCAGAGGCAGGACTTAGAGCGTCTGGCGCCTCTTGTTCTAGTTTTATCTTCTCCGCAAGACCCCTGTTCCTCTCGGAAGGATCTAACTATACTTTTACTCGAGCTCCGCACATAAAACCTAGAGCATGATCTTCGACATGCCCGTTTATGACTGAGCGCTTCGTCTAGACAAACCAGGCCACAGAGCGTCTGCGCCTCTACGCAAATCTCGGCTCACCGGAAGGATCCGGACGATTCTTTACTTAAGAGCTCTGCACATAAAACCCTAGGCGTTATCTTCGACATGCCTTTTATGACAAGCTCATACTAGCGAATCCGCCCGAGCGGTTCGATCTCTTGTTCAATTATTTCTAAACTGAACTTCACGTCCGACTTGATCCTCGAAAGGGCGTGATAGGCAGCCTTTCTTAAGGTCCAGTCCCAAATCTTAACAAAACCTTTTCGCATTTATTAGGTCACTTGTCGTTGGCTGTCCCGGAGAGTCCAGACCCTCCGGAAAGTCGGTTAACTTGCTTTCCTCCAAATCTTATTCATTAAAATTGCGGTGTGAATTTTGGTTCTCACAGTTTGGCTAGAAGGAGGGACGGATTACTCTTACTCATCGACGCAAAAGCGCAGTCGCACGATGTCGAATATGAAAGAAAAATTTGCAGTTCGTCAGCGATGGTAAAACAACTCCAGCAGCGACTGTTCCACGATAGCGCTTACGCCAAGCATCCGCGGTGCTTTCGGGCAAATCAAAACCTACAGCTGCGGCTTTCCGCCACAAGAAGAACGCAACGATCTCACAATTTCTCTATCTAAACAGAAGGGCAGCGATAAAATCTATCAAACCCCAAAAATTCTCCTTGTTACGAGCAAGGTTTATCACCAGCGTTTCTTCGAGAATCTCGGAAAAATAAAACTTATTCTCCTCAAAACCAGGGGAAACCTAAATTTTCGGAACAGAAGCACGGCAAATCGGTTCACCGATTCCACCTGCTTCTTACAAACAACTCTCGAGGAACAAGCGGAAAACAAAAGGAGGAGCTTGATCTTACTAGGGCGACTTGCCATAGGGTAAGATCAGTCTTCCCAGTCCATATAGTAAGAACCCACTTTGTTCTCCTTTGTGTCTAGGTCAAATAGCTTTGTTTCATCTCAATCGGAGTTCCGTTGAGATTTTCTGAAGGAACAAAATCACTGTCCCGACCACCTGCGTGGGCAAGGACATTATACGAGGTCACCTCACCCTCCGACATGGCTACCTCACCACAGGGCGAACTCACCTTCGTTATCCTTTGAGTCTAGATCAAAGTGGCTTTCGTTCGTCTCAATCGGAGTTTCCGTTGAGATTTTCTGAACAAAATCACTCTCCCGGCCACCTCGCGCCCGTGGGCGAGAACATCACCAAGGTCACCTCGCCCATGGCCACCTCACCTGTGAAACCTCACTTTGCTCTCCTTTGAATCTAGGTCAAGATGGTTCGTTTCGTCTCAATCGGAGCTTCCGTTGAGATTTTACGAAAGAAAACAATGTCGCTGTCTCGACCACCTCGCCCATGAGAAGGATCTCTCTGTCCGTCATAGGGCGAGACGGTCCTGTCTCAGTACCATGCATCTTTTCCTGAGTTTTTTAACTTGGTCTTTGAGTCCGTGAGCCCGGGGATCGTCGTGAGGCAGCAACAACAACATCTTGGTCCTTAAACCCATGTTCGGATTGTTCGAGAAACACGGCGATTCTTCATAAAACCTTCTCGATTTTTAAAATTGCATTATTTTAAAATCTAAGTTCGAAGCCTCATTATTCAAACCCTCGAAGGCGGAAATCTGAATCAAGTCCATCTCGATCCGACACTTTCGAGAAATCTCGGAGACCATAAAAGGTTGAATGATGAATGGATTTCGATTCATCGTGATAAGCGATCACGGTTATTCTAAACACCAATCGTCACCGACTATGCGAGGAAATGGGATTCCTTCGAATGCGAAGCGTTCAAAGACTATTTTCGAAATTTTTTGTAAAGGTTTTAATTCTTAGAGGAGACAGGAACAAAACGCGTCTTGAAAAACTGCTTAGAATTTAGAGAACTTAGGACCTAGGTGGATAGTCTAGCAATAAGTCTTAGGCAAAATTTCCAGTCTTGTTCCATCGTTCCTTGATTGTCCAGGCAGAACATGCAAACCGATCTAGTCTCTCAAACGGCGATACCCACGTTCTAAAAGCATACTCATCCGCTTCCTAAAGAAAGAAAAAAGCATACACAAGTCTTTGGAAGAACGGCTAACCGTTTTCTTTCGTAAAAAAGGAAGTGGAATGCGTATCTATACCCATAGTCCCATCTTCGAAAACTTTTGCTTCAGCATCAAGACAACGCTTTTGACAAAGGAAACCCTCGCGGCAATAAGATTAAGTTAAAGCGTAGCGGCATAGCCGCCGTTACAAACATAGTCTTGAAAACTCTACGTCGTCTCTCGTGCAAACTCATGCGACTAGGCGTGTACCAACGTCAGACTAATATGCGATGGTGAACTCACAATAACTAAATAACCGGTAAAACTTCGATGAGTAATGAGAAGCAGCTTTCATCCAGGTTAAATCATAAGCGAAACATCTCCCGTGCAATCGGCGGAAACATTGCTACTTTGACAATCTGCGTTTTTCTATCTCCATGAAACCGGTCTTCCATTACTTTCCTATAACAAGAATATTTTAAACAAAACAGCCTATGGAAAACCAAGATCGGTCTCATGCAAAGCGACTTCTGATGCATAAAAGTGAATGAGAAAAACATAATCCGTTAACCGCCAAATATCGCAAGTAATTTGTGAGAAAACTCTCCAGTTACCTTTACAAAACCCCCTCTTACATCACTTTTACTGAAAAATCCTCTGTATGGTTGGAGTCAATTCATACAAAGCAACTTTAAGTAAAATAAACATAATGGGTCAACGGTAACTGTCATAGCAGTTTTGCTCCACAAGGTTTCTGGCTCCTGCTCACTCTCGCGGAGTTCGTCCGGAGCAGGAAATAATAGCATGAAGCGAACCATACATGTCCTCGCGTCGATCCCTTAAACTTTCCCCGGATAAAATGAAGCGATTTTCATGCAACAAAAAGAATTTATCTGAGCCATTCATCATTATAACTAAGACCTGAAGTGGAAGATCGTTTCTAAAAGCCATCAGCCATAACTCAGAAAACTCCGCTATGCTTGGCATGTCTATCTCGACAAGCGCTATTTGGCCCTCGGCCAACTACGCCCCTTCCGTAAAGCCGGACCTGAATTCGGCATCCCCATTAAGGAAAATGCGTAAACTAACATGACCTTAAGGGTCATGGTCTGATCGTTACCAACAACTTCCTTGGCGATACAGCTGAATCTAGACTCCATGCCAATTCAAAGCTACTGGCGACCACCGCTCAATCCTTAACGACTAAAACAACAATCCGATTTGTTCATAGAGCGTAAGTGACTATTACGCAAGCAATTTGTCGTATAACCCAGAATCGAAATCATACGATAAACTCTTCATACCAAAACTCAGTCCTAACAACCATATCGTTAACAGAAGATTTAAACTTATCATCAATCGATTAAGTTCTATAGCCCGTAAACGGCATGAAAAGAAAACTCGTGACAAGGCTCAAGAGTTATCGAGTCATCCTTAATATATACAAACAAATCCGGAAGGCCAACACTTCACGAGCAGCGTGAATGTAGGCGCTTCTCCTGGGTGAACTACGCGACCTCTTGGTCCTGCATCCAACCCGAAACAACAGTTTCTGGCTGCGAACATTCATGAAACATCTCCAAAGCCGCGAACATTTCAACCACGAAATGCGGCACAAGGCTCGACCTTCAGCACTGCGAGGCGTCAAGCGCTTCGAAGGACATTCTTTTCCTCAAAGCGTTCCAGGCGAAATCCCGTCTCTAGAACTCAAAACATACAAACACACCTCTAGCGGTAACATGTCTCTAAACTGGCATCATTTCGTTGTTGCTGATCACAACAAACAAACTCTAGCGTCCTAAACGGACAAATGGCAGCCCTTCAAGGGTAGGCTCTCTTACCTCGATAAGGATAAACATGGCGCTATACAAGAAATCAAATTTTGGTTTAGCTCTTCGTAAAGGAAGTAGCTTCGACTCACGCCCAGACAAATCATATAAGCCCGACAACAATTGGCGGATTTTAAGCAGTGCGAGTCAGGTTAAAATCGCATAAACAGGCAAAGCGAGCGATTTGTCATATCGAAACCTCAGTCGAGGAGTAAACCTAGGTCTTGCCCTGAACGGCCGCGCTGGATCTTGACATCTCACAGACATAGTATGGTATCTGAGATCCAAAATTTGTCTCTTCACCAAGCTATTCGTTTCACGAAATTTTTAGCGTAAATCGGTAAACCGCGGAAAATCTCAAGCTTTATGCAAACAATAGGAATGCGGTGATCATCAGGGAACTAGGAATGAGGCGACAACTCACACCCTCTTTCTCATGCCGAAAAAACTGAAGTTCATAAATAATCGAAAAACAAATACATCAACTGCATCATGCTCGAAAAGTCTCATGACACATAACCAGACCATATAAGTCTCGCTGGAAAACAGGTCACAAGGGTCTTAAACTCCAAAAAGCGAACTACGGAAGGCTTGATCCCTACAACAAGAGTGCGTAGGCAGCCTTGAAAGCGCCCCAATCTTACCACTTTCAGCGGAGCCTTTCAACCATTAATTCCGCCTATCTTACCTGACATGTCTTATGGCCGCAAAGAACATCGAAGGTTCTAACGAGCTGAAGGGCTAACTGTTGGTGTCAAAATCGGTCACAGGGAATCAATGACTGAAAGTCTTTGAAAGTATTTCTTGAAACAAAAGTCTCATATAATTTGAAAAGTTATACGAGATTTTCTCAAATTAGAATATCCACTCTGGGGTGGGTCAGAAACGGTTATCTCCGAAATCAGCGGCTAGGATTATTTTTTACTTATGAGTTCTTCGTGAAACACTTCTTGAAGTAAGATCCGGAAGACTACTGGCGTCACGAGTCGAGGAAAGATGGATCCGCCAGCCTAAGGACATCAAGATTTAATCACCACAAAACCCTAAACACATAAGAATCTGCCTCGAAACGAGAAGTGGTTCTCTCAAACCGTGAGAACCAGAAAATGATCAAGATATCAAATCGAGCCTCGCCGAGATCTTCAAAACTCCGTGCTGGCACGGACGCCTGGCGCCGGCACCGACCTGGCGCGGCGCAATCCTCGAGCGGCCTGGAGCCGGCAACACCCGCCTGGCGCGCGGCGTACCGCGTCAGCGGGCGACCTGGCCAATGACACTACCGGCCTGGCTCCGGCGGCCGCAGCGTCCATGAGCGAATTCAGCGCGGCGACAGTCAGGCGAAGCCGGCCTGGCGCCAGCGGCACCGATGGCGCGGGCGGCGTTCATAAACCAGCCTGGCGCCCGGTCGGCCGACTCCTGGTCTCGGTCCCATCATGCGGTCTGATCCCATCTTGGTTGTTGGTCGATCCTCGTTAGTTTGGTACGATCCGCGGCTATGGCATGAACATCTTCGATTGGGTTGGAATCGTCACCGATGTTTACGACAAAATTAGAAGTTGGATTTCACCGTAAAAGATATCATTATAAACAAAGATTGATTAGCGAACATCGATCCTTTAAGCTATACGGTTTATTTTCACGAAAGATAGTCTTTCGAGAAATCATATAAAGCGTTCAACGACTTAAGACAGGTCCACGGACTTACTTACGATTTTAAGGATTCAGGCCCAATCGGTATGACGATTTATCCGATTTCGAAAGTCGGATAAACATCAAGTCGAAAAATAGCGGACAACTTCGAGGATAATTACGAAGACCGAGCGAAAATGGAATATTTCCGAAGAGATAAGCTTGGGCCCAAAGGCGACCTCCGGAGTGGATATATGGAAGCGAGAGTAGAAGAGGAGGAGATCCGAAATCCTAGAATCTAGACTTAGAGAACTCACGCTGGCAGAGAACTTAGAACTTAGGCGGTTAGGCCAGCGAGGCAGAACTTAGAAGCGTCTGGCGCTCTTGTTCTAGTTTTATCTTCTCCATAAAACCCTTTTCCTCCGGAAGGATCTAACATACTTTTACTCGAGAGCTCGCGCATAAACCCTAGGCATGATCTTCGACATGCCCGTTTCTATGACCAGCTTCGTACTAGGCGAACCAGGCCACTAGAGCGTCTGGCGCCTCCCTACTGCAAATCTCCGCTCCTCTGGAAGGATCGGACGATTCTTTATAAAGACTCCGCACATAGAAACCACAGGCGTTATCTTCGACATGCCTGTTCTATGACAGCGCTCATACTAGGCGAACTTGCGGCGGTTCGATCTCTTGTTCAATTATTTCTAAACTGAACTTCGTCCGACTTGATCCTCGAAGAGTGCATTATGCAGCCGTTCTTAAGGTCCAGTCCCAAATCTTAACAAAACCTTTTCGCATTTATTCGGTTACTTGTCGTTAGCTGTCCCAGAGTCCGGACCTTCAGGAAAGTCGGGTTAACGGCTTTCCTCCATAATCTTATTCATTAAAATTGGCGGTGTGAATTGGTTCCCACAAAATCCTAGAATCTAGACTTAGAGAACTCCTGCTAGCAGAGAACTTAGAACTTGGTAGGTTAGGCCAGAAGGGGCGGACTTAGAACTTCAGCACTCTTGTTCTTGTTTTATCTTCTCGCAGACCCCTGTTCTCTCGGAAGGATCTAACCATTCTTTTACTCAAGCGTCGCACATAGAAACCCTAGGCATTATCTTCGACATGCCCGTTAGGATTTAGGTTTAGAATTTCAAATAGTATAATCTGAAAAGAATTAAAAATTTTATTTTTTATTTTTAGATTTTTGTTTAATTAAATATTTATTTATTATATATATAAATAATAAGTGTATAAGAGTCTTTTACTTTTAATGAAGAGTGTATTTTTGAAAATGTCCTTTGTTGGTGGTAAACATGAATTGTGGTATCACCAAAGTGGTAGAAGTGAAATTTCCCCATTAAAATACATGTATATATATATATTTATTTATTTATTTATCAAGGAGATTCTCTATTTATTTGATTCTTTCATATTATATTATGAACTGATTGTTCTAAACTTGAAAATATTTTTTATGTACTGAAGAATTAATGACAAACAAAAATGGAACAAATTTTTGAAAATATACAAATTAAATATTTTCTTAATCAGTGTGTATAAACCTACAACTAAAATGAAACCAAGGAATAGTGATATCTAATTTAATTGGTAATTTACTCAATGTTAAGAAACAAATAAATAGCAAATGTAATATCATTATTTAGCTACCAATATATTCTAAACATATAAAAATAAGAGCTCTTTTTGAACCTTGTAAAATGAGATCATTTTAATACATAGATACGTGTACTATGCATAGCTTTT
>JAAMPC010000557.1:0-22993 GCA_016771965.1 Brassica carinata
TGACCAACCATCCACCAGGCTGGATCTTCTCATACCTTGTGTGTAGAACCGGTTGAATTAAGCCAGCCTGTTTGGGTGTTGAGCTCCTGGTTCAAGAGACACACAAGGAAGAATGGTGGTGTAAGGCATTGGAGCGGAGACCAGGGTGGATCGCTTGGCGCGGTGTTGGTACTGTTGTGCTCCAGTTCAGTTGGTGTGCTCACTTCCAGCTTGGTCCTTCACTTATACTCGGATCAAGCTTGAGGAGGGGTAATGGAGAGCATTCCTGAAGGTTCAAGTCGTCTATTTCCTCACCAGAGATAAGAAATGGAGTTCACTCGATCATAATTGGAGTTTGCAAGTGGTGGAGTTCACTCTTGCAATACTTATTCTTCTAAGGATCAAAGAAGCCATCTAGAACCCATTGCAACCATGTGATTGGCGTGTGATTGAGCTTCCATGATCTGGACTGTGTCTTAACTGATGCCAAGAGGGTGGAAAGGAAGTACACTCGAGAAAAGACCACCACTCGAAGCCAAGAGGCGGTGGTTTCAAGGCATTGGTGATCATTGGCTCTCATCTTCCAAGCTTGACCATATACTCTCATTCTCAGGTCAAGCTTGAGGAGGAATGTTAAATGAGAAGCCAATGTCCATTCTTAAAGCCATTGCAAGGATTCAAGAAGACTCCAACCAGCATGGGATACTTGGCTTAGCAACAACAGGCTGTCCATCTAGTGTGCCTTAAGAGAAGGTGCTAAAAGGCTGATCAGAAGGTTGTAAAGTCCCCACCAAGTTGGAGACTCGAAGACAATGCAGTGGCTGCTGTGAAAAGGAATGGAGTGAGAGATTCAAGTCCACAAGCGAAGGCAGACACTCCTCACCAACATTTCACAAATATGCAAGGAGTAACCAGTTCAATCTTTGAGTTTAAGTTTGAATGGTTTATGCCTTGAGAATTGATGCAAGTATTTATGCATTGTTTGAATCAGGTACTTGGAGCTCATAATGGAGAGTTTGGTCGTGGATCAAACCCTTTGATGATGGCGGAGGTCGAGAAGAAAGGAGACAAAACCAGCCACATGGAGAGTTCAAGCAGCAGTGTGAAGCAAGAAGGCATTGGTGCCTGACTTGCCATTGAAGTAAGGCCATGATCCAGTCTAAGGACTCCACCATGAGTCATTTGAGTTCCTTAGACTCACTGGAATCCCTAGGCATTGTTGAACTCTCTTTCCCTTTCCAAAGTGTTGGTTTTATCCCATGAGGTTTTCCACACTTAGGTTTTAATGAGGAGCTTCTTCAATGTTCCAAGCTTATCAAGGATCTCCTATGGTCAAGCTTGAGGGGAGTGTTGGAATGAAGATAAATAAAGCTGGAGCTGATGAGAGATCAAGCAAAACGAGCAAGCAAATGAAGCATCGAGCGAGCAGATTTGAATCTTTGTATGTCTTAGAGTGCAAGTAACCTAGAGTGTCTTGGAAGTCAAGGCAAGTGGGAAACTTCGTCCAGCTGAGTCTTCTGAAGCAGATTTGAAGTTTAAAAAGTATCAGACCGTTGGAGAGAGTTTAGGCAAGTTTGGAATTAAATAGAGTAAAAGTCACATGTGCGTAAGAGGATGAGCTCTTGTCACTTTCACTCAACAGGCTGTGCCCATCTCTCCCTCTCATCACTCTCCTCCCTCTGTGAGATTCACCTTGGCTGCATCCTCCTGGCTCCATTAGAAACCCACAATAATATTAGTTTAGTAGATTTGTACTTTATGATTTGTTTAATACCTTGCAAGTTGTAATCTTTATAAAGCCACCATTGTACACAATTTGTAACCTCAGCAAACAAGAGGAGTTCTCTTTCTTCATTTTCTCTGGTTCCAAACTCTCTCAGACTCTCAATCTCTCTATTCTCTCTTGTTACTCACGAAATTACTCTCTTGGATACTCACTGAAACTCTCATACTCTCTTACTCTCAATTGCTTACTCTTTGATTCTCTCTTGTCTTTTTACTCTCTCCATCTCTTACACTTTCGCCCATACTGTTTATTACTCTCTCACATCATATTGACTCTTTTCTCACACTCCTTGGCCTGGTGCTTCTCTTAAGTACCTCAGAATTCTTTCAACCATGTTCCAATGGTGCATCTTAGGAGCTTGCATATGCTGGCTCACTTGGTTAACTGCAGCACACATCTGGTCTTGTGATAGTGAGATATATGAGTTTTCCCACCATCCTCCTATAGTGCTTCACATCTCCATAAGCCTTGTTTTCATACTCCCCTCACGCATCACTTTGTATCCCTCCTCTACAGAGGCGTTTTAGCAGCTCTACCACCAAGATCCCAAGCTTCTTTTAACAGATCAAGAGTGTATTTTCTTTGGGACAGAACAACCCTTCCTTAGACACACATCTCAATCCTAGAAAGTGCTTGAGCTCTCCCAAGTCCTTGATGTCAAATGTTGCCTTAAGGAATGCTTTGGTTGAGTTGATCCCCTCTTTATCACTGCCTGTGATGATGATATCATCCACATAGATGAGAATAACAATGATTCCTTGCTGGCTGGTCAGAGTGAATAGGGTATGATCAGCTTCAGTTTCCTCTTCCATTAAGAGTTGTGCTTAGCTTGTGGTACCAGGCTCTTGGGGATTGCTTCAGACCATAGATTGCTTTCTAAGCCTCAAAACATTGCCTGGTTTAACCATGCCTTCCATACCAGGTGGTGGACATGTATACCTCTTCTAGCTCTCCTTGTAAATGCATTCTTGACATCCATTTGCCAAAGATCCCATTCCAATTTACAGCAAGAGATAGCACAATCCTTATGGTGTGAAGCTTTGCCACTGGTGCAAAGGTTTCAAGATAGTCCTCACCATATACTTGAGTGTAGCCTCTTGCTACCAGCCTGGTCTTCTTCCTTTCAGGTTTCCCATTGGCTAAGTACTTAATTGTGAACAACACATGCTTTGGTGACAGCCTTTTGCCTTTGGGAAGCTCAGTTTCAAACCAGGTTCCATTCTTCTCCATAGCACCCATCTCATCTCCTACTTAATCTCTCCATTCCTTGATTGCCATAGCCTCTTCATATGACCTTGGTATGTGCGCCTCATCAAGATTAGTGGTGAAAGCTTGATGATCCATAGGATATTGAGCAAGGGAGCATGTTGCTTGAGTGGGATGAGCAAGCTGGGCTGTTGAAGTAAACCCTTGTGTTGATCCAATTAGAAGCGGTTGTTTGATCCTAGTACTCCTCCTTAGTACTGGTTGTGGTTCTTCATGTTGAACCTCCTCTTCATTTGCCAAAGTATGGTTCTCATTCACCAGGTGCTTGATCCTCTTGATCTTGTTGCTCATCTTGATCATGGATTGGCTCAGTATTGTTGTTGCCCCCTCATGGTGGTGAGGAACTTCCTGACCCTCAGACTCATCAGTGTTGGTCTCAGCTTCACTAGACTGAGTGGGAGCTTGCCTAGCCTCATCGATCCAGTACCTTTCTTCTCATATACTGATCCCAATGCTCTCATTACCGTCTAAGATTGCTTGCTCTATCTGAGGTTGATTGGGATAGATTCTCAAGATCACTCCAATCTTTGTTGTTGTAGTATCCTCTAGATTCCACAAACTTCACATCTCAACCCGAACTCTCTCTGGTTCATACACTTATATAACCCTTTTGGTTTGGAGAGTAGCCAATGAACATAGCTCTTGTACTCTTGGCCTCTAGCTTATTTCTTTGCTCTCCTGGTATCAAGACAAAGCAAAGACACCCAAATACACATATATGATCAATAGATGGTCTGGTTTTATTCAATACCTCAAATGGAGAGTGGTCTTGAAGGATTACGGTTGGAATCCGGTTGATCAGTAGCATCTGTCGACATCTCCCAAAACCTTTAGGTACACTTGTATGGAACATCATGCTTCTACCTCCATCAGATGTCTATTTTTCCTCTCAGCCACTCCATTTTGTTGTGGTGTGTAAGGACAGCTAGTTTGCTGAATGATCCCATGCTGAGCTAGATATTGCTTGAATGCTTGACTAGTGTACTCTCCACCATTATCAGACCTGAGAATCTTCAACTTGGCATTGAAATGGTTGGAAACATGGTTATGGAAGTTCTTGAATGCCTCCACACCGGTCTTTTTCTGAATCAGAGTCACCCATGTGTATTTTGACTTCTCATCAATGAAGGTGACAAAGTACTTGTGATTCTCTGAAATACAAGGTGCTGTCCACATCAGAATGAACCAGGTGAAACACTTCTCATAGCTAGTGCTAGACCTTGGAAAGACTGTCCTGGCTTCCCCAAGATACATGCCTCACATTCATCATTTTGAAACACCATACAGGAAGCATCAAGTTCAAGGCTCTAGTATGGGGATGTCCCAATCTAGAGTGCCATATGGTGCTCTCACCCCATTAGTCGATCCTGCAGGCGTTGGCGGTGATGCACCAGATATCTTAGTCTTCTCTAGGTGATACAGATCCTGATGGCTGTGCCCTCTACCAATAACCTGCCTGTCTTCAAGTCTTGAAACTCAACCTCATCAGTCTAAAACAACTTGACAATTCAGATCAATGGTTGCTCTTTTCGCGATAGCAAATTTGATGTGAAGAGGCATATACAAGGCAGTTGATTCTTTATCAAACAGTCTAAGGTTCCTATCCCTTCTATCCTAACCTTATCACCATTTGCTATAAGCACATTCGAGGCAGGTTTGATATTACTAACCAGGTTCTGCACTAATCATGTGATGGCTAGCTCACGAATCTATGATAATGGGTTTAGAGTCGGAGAATTTTTACCACCACCTCCCTGGGTGAGATAAGGGCCTTGAGCTCTTATAAAGGAATCAAAGTCTCTCGGTCAGCGGGCCATCGAATTGGTCAGCCATACTCCTCCATGTTCCTCCTTCATTAGAATCACCACATCATGAGAATACATGGTTCTTCCTTCAATTACTTGATGCTCAAACTCCTTGAGCTTAAGTTACTTCGGTATGCAGTGGGAACTTGGAAGCTTCCTTTCTTGGATGATATGACTTATCAGACTATTGTAGGGAGAATCCAGGTTTAGGAGAAGACTGAAAACATTGTCTTGCTCATACAACGAAGACTCTCCCATAGATTTCCATAAACATTTTGAAGCTTCTCCCATAGATCTTGGCGGTTTTGAGATGATAATGATCCTCCAGATCTGTTGTTCAGAATATCGTGTATAATTCCAAGTGCTTGATGTTCCTCTTGAACCCACTTGTCTTCATGCTTCAGGAATAGCTATTGTCATCTAGAGCCATCCTCTTTGAAGTTTCAGCCTCCATGATGTGGCTGTCCCAAAGTCCATGACTTCCCAAGATAACTCTGGCCACTCTTGACCATAAAGATAGTTAGGACCCTCTAGGGTCACTGGAATGAGTTTCCTTCTTCATATTCTTGGTGAAATCACCTTTCCATTTTTGGCAATTTACGGAGGTGGAAATGATGAACAGTGAAGAACAGGGATGAACTTTGCCAAAAATAGAAATGAAACTCGGAGAATTTGCGGAAGTAAGTGAAGAGAGTAGAAGGATTTAGGTCTCAAGAGCAACCTGGCTCTGATACCATGTGAGATTTAGAGATTGTGAGAGTTTAAGTGAGATTTAGAGAGTTTATGGCTGGAAATATGAAGAACACCAGAGAGCGGAGAGAGTAAGAGATTTCGTGCAAGAGAGATAGAGAAGGAGAATATAATTTCCTTAGTTGAAATGGTCCAAGATACATCACATAAATAGCCAAAGACAAGAGGGCTTAAACAATAAAATAAGGTCTGGCCTTGAGCACAAAGGACAAGATATCTTGGCGGACCAAGGACAGTCCTTGCACTCCCACATGTGGTCTTCTTGGTTCAAACTTCTCCAACAGCTCTTTTTCCTTCTGGCCGACATGAATAGCATTTAAATATGTCATTCTGGGTGTCTCGGACCCAGGCAAGGAGAGCTTGCTCGAAGTTAGGTTTAGCTCATCGAACCTAAATGCGGACCACCTCTTTTGCTTCCTCTTTTATCCGATCAACCTTCCTTGTCTCCTTTACACTAAAATGCTCATTTTATTCTTCATGTCAACACTACATGCCTCGGTTGTGAGATTAAGAGATTGAGAGATTTAATTCTGGAAACCGAGCAAGAACAAGAGAGAGATAAGAGAATTCATGAGAGAGAAGCAACTTAAGAACTTCGTTTTTGCTTGCCAAAGAGTAGCACATACAACATTATTTAAAGAGCAAATCAGGACACAAGGAGACAAGGAAAAGAATAAACAAAGAAAAGGAAGAGCTGCGAGTGGAGCTTGAAAGGACAGCTAATGGCGTCTCTCTTCAGCCTGCAAAGCATGTGACCAAGTGGTCCACACCACTCCAACGTTCCTCTTCAGCCTTGCCGCATCCAGCCATTATTTAATCACCTTGGACTTCTTTAACCGATTACATAAGGCACATCAGTTCCTTGGTTCCCAAGTCTATGCGGATTGCCTTGATTCCCAAGGTAGATTCAAATCATCTTTCTGGCGCCAATGCACTTCCTTTGATCTCTCTTGGTCTTTCATTGCTTCATCTCAACACTCCCCTCGAAGCTTGACCATGTGGAACAAGTCAAGCTTGAAATGAACATTCCCTCATTAAAAACTTAGCTAGGTAAAACCTCATGGGACAAAACCCGGCTGGAAAAGTAGAACACTTCATGAAGGGAAGAATCAGTGAGATGAGAGGTCCACGAGTCCTAACTTAGGGTGTATGAACTTCGCAAACCTTGATGCTAGCAGCTTTGGTGAAAATGTCAGCCAATTGATCTTCACTCCTTGTATAACATGGAAGTATGATCCTTTGCTCCTTGCTGCCGACCTTGTGGCAGTCCACCTCAATGTGTTTAGTCCTCTCATGGAAGACACTGTTGGATGCTATGTGTATTGCTGCTTGATTATCAGTGCATGGTGATAGGAGATGATGTCTCATGCCCAAGTCGTGAAGTAGATTTCTGATCCAGATAGCTCACTGATTGACTTCCTCATGGCTCTATATTCAGCTACGCACTTGAACATGATACTATCTTTTGCTTCTTGCTCTTCCAGTAACCAGATTGCCTCCAATGAAGGTCGGTAGCCTGTGGTTGATCTCTGTCCACTCTATCTCCGCCGATCAGCATCCAATACCCAGTATCTCGTGCTTGGCATCCCATCCATATTCTGTCGGCCTCTCTTAGGTACCTTAGAATCCTTTCAACCATGTTCCAATGGTGCATCTTGGGAGCTTGCATGTGTTGGCTAACTTGGGTTGACTGCAAAGCATATATCAGGCCTTGTGATAGTGAGATATATCAGCTTTCCCACCATCCTCATAGTGCTTTACATCTCCATATGTCTTGTCTTCAATCTCCCCTCGCATCACTTTATATCCATCTTCAGAGTGGTGTTTTAGCTGTTCTACCACCAAGGTCACCAGCTTCTTTTAACACATCAAGGGTATATTTCCTTTGGGACAGGAACAGTCCTTCCTTGGATCTACACATCTCATCCAGGAAGTGCTTGAGCTCTCCCAAGTCCTTGATGTCAAATGTTGCCTTAAGGAAAGCTTTGGTTGAGTTGATTCCTCTTTATCACTGCCTGTGATGATGATATCATCCACATAGATGAGAATGACAATGATCCCTTGCTGGCTGGTTAAGGTAAAAGGGTGTGATCAGCTTCGATTTCACAAAGCCTCTTCCATTCAGTGTTGAGCTTAGCTTGTGGTACCAGGCTCTTGGGGATTGTTTCAGACCATATATTGCTTTCCTCAGCCTCAACCGTTACCAGGTTTGACCATGCTTTCCATACCAGGTGGTGGGCATGTATACTTCATCTTCTAGTTCACCTAGTAAAATGCATTCTTGACATCCATTTGCCAAAGATCCCATTCCAAATTCACAGCCAGGAGAGCTGGATCCTTATGGTGTGTAACTTTGCTACTGGTGCAAAAGTTTCAAGATAGTCTTCACCATACACTTGAGTGTAGCCTCTTGCTACCAGCCTGGTTTCTTCCTCTCAGGTTTCCCATTGGCTAAGTACTTTATTGTGAATATCAGCATGCTGGTCACTGCCTTCTTGCCTTTGGGAGCTCACTTCAAACCAGGTTCCATTCTTCTCCATAGCACCCATCTCTTCTCCTACTGATTCTCTCCATTCTTTTATTGCCATAGCCTCATCATATGACTTTGGTATGTACTCCTGATCCAATTCTCAATGAAAGCTTGATGTTCTTGAGGATACTGAGCCAAGGAGCACACTGCTTGTATAGGATGAGCTACTGCCTCATTGAAGTATACCCTTGTGTTCATCCAGTTAGAAGGAGGATACGGATTCTAGTACTTCTCCTTAGGTGGACTTGGGTAGATTCTGATTCTGTGGCTCCTCATCATTTATGGATTGTTCATCATCATCCTGCTCCTTTGCTGAACCTTCTTGCTGCTCCTCTTGATCATGAAACACTGAACTTGGACCCTCTTGGTGTTGCTGCTGTTCAGTTTGATTCTCCCCTCAGGAACAGAGAGAGAAGCCTCATCATCAGCATCGGTGAGTGATGGTCTTGGCTGTGGGTGGTGTAGGTGCGCTCCTCTCTTGGTATGCTTATACTGTTAGAATTGTGAAATTGTGAGGAGAATAGATGAGTTTAGGTAAGATTTGGGTGAAGAACGAAGAAGTAAGAACAAGAGGATTAGTTTGGACAGCATGAAGAATGAGGAGAGAGAGTGACGAATTTGAGAGTAACCAGAATGGGAGATTCATTCTCCTTAATTTTATTTCTTAGCTTGCACATTACATATATAGAGAAACCAGAGAGAGAGGGACAGTGACACAAATAATAAACTAAGGGAACATTATTTAAATCAGTTCTGTGCTTGAGGTAGTGTGGGACCTATGACTCTCTTCTCCTATTCCGAACATGTGACTCTTCCAGTTTGAATTCAGATCTTGCCAAACTCCTCTCCAGTTCTCTAAGTATCTAAAGACATTATGGACGAGCTCACATCACTCCTTGTCTCCCAAGGCAAGTTAGGCGAGTTACTTGTGATCCAGACTGTAGGAATGTCTTCTCTCTCAGTAACCTCAGCCTCGATCTTCTCTTTATCTCTGTCAATGCATCTCCTTCTCTTTGGTTCCTCATCTCAATACTCCCCTCAAGCTTGATTCTAGGAACTGATCAAGCTTGGAAACATGAAGAACCTCCTCATTAAAACCTTAGTGTGAAAAACCGATTGGACAAAACACACTAAGGAAAAGAGAGGTCTCCATGCTAGAAGAGTCAGGTGAGATGTGAGGTCTATGAGTCCCAACTTAGAGTGGATGAACTCACAGACTTTGGTACCTGCCTTGGTGAAAATGTCAGCAAGCTGGTCTTCCTTCTTGTGTAACAAGGTAGGATAATTGCATCTCCACGCTTGTCTAACCTGGCGGTCTACTTCAATATGTTTGGTTCTCTCATGGAAGACTGAGTTGCTGGCAATATGAATGGCAGCTTGATTGTCACAGTGGTTGTGATAGGTGTGGTAGTCTCAACCCAAGTCTCCAATCAATCCCTTTATCCAATTCGTTGGTAAGCTTCCTCATGGCTCTATACTCAGCTTCAGCACTTGGGCATGACACAACCTACGCTTCTTGCTCTTCCAAGTTACCAAGTTACCTCCAATGAAGGTGCAATAACCAGTAGTTGATCTCTATCAACTCTGTCTCTGCCCAATCAGCATCCTGATAGTACAATCTATGTGCTTCCATTGCAAGCCATCCATACACCCGACCGGGAGCTTCTCGAGATATCTCATGATTCTTTTCACCATGTTCCAATGATGAATCTTAGAAGCCTGCATGTGTTGACTGACTTGGTTCCTGCAAAGCAGATATCTGGCCTTGTAATGGTTAGATAAATGAGTTTCCAACCATTCTTAAATCTGCTTCACATCACCATAAGGTTTGTCCTCAAACTCCCCTCTAAGTACTTTGTAGCCTTCTTCCGAGGTGTCTTGGCTGTTCTTCCTCCAAGGTTTCCTGCCGGTTAAAAGATCAAGTGTGTACTTCCTTTGAGACAGAAGAGCCCCTTTAGAGCGACATACTTCATCCCAAGGAAGTACTTGAGTTCACCTAAATCTTTAATATCAAAAGCGGACTTTAGGAATACCTTGGTTTTTTGATGTCTTCTTTGTCACTGCCTGTGATGATTATATCATCTACATAGATCAAGATGACTACAATTCCTCTTGGACCAGTAAGAGTAAAAAGGTGTGATCAGCCGATTTTCTGAAGCCTCTTCCATTCGATGTAGTACTCAACTTGTGGTACCATGCTCTTGGAGATTGCTTCAGTCCATAAATTGCTTTCTTGAGTCTTAGAACATTTCCAGGTTTTACCAGCTTCTCTAGACCAGGAGGTGGATGCATATAGACCTCATCTTAGCTCCTTGAAGAAAAGCATTCTTGACATCCATCGCCACAATTCCCATTCTAAATTTGTTGCAGTGATAGGAGGATACGGATTGTATGCAGCTTGGCTACTGGTGCAAATGTATCAACATAATCCTCTCCATATGTCTGAGTGAAGCCTCTTGCAACCAGTCTTATTTTACACCTCTCCACCTTGCCATTTGGTAGAAACTTGATAGTGAACACCCACTTGCTTGACACAGCTTTCTTGCCCTTTGGGAGTTCACTTTCATACCAAGTATCATTGGTAATCATGGCCTTTATCTCATCTCCAACTGAGTTTCTCCACACTCAAGCTCCATTGCTTCTTCATATGATCTTGGTACATGCCTCATCTAAACCCACAATGAAAGCTTGGTGCTCGGATGGAATTAGCAAAGGAGCATCTTGAAGTGGGATGAGCTACTGCTTGACTGTTGAAGTAAACTCTTGTATTAACCCAGTTAGAAGGATCTTTCCGTACCCTTGTACTTCTTCTCAAAGATTGAACCTGAGCTGGTTCCTCTTGCTCCTCTTCTTGTTCATGAACTTGGGTAGTCTCTGATCTTGTGCACTCTCGATCATGAACATTTGAACCTTGTTGCTGTTCTGGTTCTTGTTCATTGCCCCTTCAGGATCAGGGTGAGTGTCCTCAGGTTGTGGAGAAGCTTCCTAGGCCTCCTTTGAGGGTGATAGACTGATTCAAGATTCTCCATAATTATCCTCGGTTATTGGCTTTGTCGATGCTTGAGACAGATCCTTGAGCTCATCAATTCTTCTCAGCATAGAACCATTTTTCTTCCATAAACTTTACATCTCTAGAGACAAGTTCTTCTTGTTTCAGGATTGTAGCACTTGTATCCTTCGTGTGGGGAATAGCCAATGAACATACACTTCATGCTCTTTGCTTCTAGCTTGTCTCTTTGCTCCCTTGTATTAGCACAAAGCAGGCACATCCAAACACTCTAAGGTGATGAATAGATGGTCTGTTTTGATTCAGCACTTCATAAGGAGAAATATCCTTCAGCACCTTGGTGGGGATCCTGTTGATCGGATAGCATCTGTCACCACACATCACTCGAATCTCTTAGGAACATTTGCATGAAACATCATTGATCTAGCAACCTCCATCGGATGCCTATTCTTTCTTTCAGCCACTCCATTTTGCTGTGGTGTATAGGGACAGCTTGTTTGGTGAACTATGCCATGTTGTGCCAAATAACTCTTGAAAGCATGGCTTGTATACTCTCCATTGTCTGACCTTAGTACCTTCACATTAGCTTTAAAATGGTTAGTGACATAAGATTGGAAGTTCATAAATGCCTCTAACACACGATCCTTAGATGGGAGCAATGTAATCCAAGTATATTTAGATTTTTCATCTATAAATGTGACAAAATACTTGTGATTATCTCTAGATAGACATGGAGAGTCCAAACATCAGAATGAATTAAGTGAAACATTTTTCATAGATTGTTCGCGATCTTGAAAACAGTCTGCAATGCTTTCCTAAGATGCATGCTTCACATTCCAGGATGACTAAAGGACATATCAGGCATCATGAGTCCTAATGCACGTGAGTGTGGGTGACTTAATCTAGCATGCCAGTAGTCTATCACATAGATTAGTACTGGTCAATATAGAAGGAGAAGGAGAAGAGTAAGAAAGCTTGGTCTTTTGGAGATGGTATAAACCATCTTTGCTGTTGCCTTCTCCAATCACCTTCCCTGTCTTAAGGTCCTGAAACTTCGACATCATTAGCCTAAAACCACCTGACAATTCAGGTCAACATGGCCTTTTCACGCGATAGTAAGTTAGAAGCAAAACCAGGGCATATAGAAGGCGGTGGATTCCTATCAAACAACTTAAGGTTTCCTATTCCTTCTATCCTCACCCTATCTCCATTTGCTATAGTAACATTCCCTAAGGCAGGTCTAATATCAGTAATAAGATTCCTATCACTAATCATATGATGACTAGCTCACGAATCTATTATGATTGGCTTAGAGACAAGGAATGTGTACCAGGCTTTTCTTGAGATAATAGCTTTGGCTGCTTTGATCAGTGGCTCAATATCACTAACTTTTATGGGACCATCTTTGATCATTGCATGGTTCCAACTTCCTCCTTCATTAGACTCAGTGGTGAGAGCTTAGTACATAGACAAACCATTCACGACTTGCTGCTCAACAACTTTAGTGAGGGCAGTCATGCTTGACTTGATCTTCTCATATACCTGTCTCTTCTTGACCTTAAGGGCTTTCCTTAACTTTTTTATGCCTCTTCGATCAAGCATATTCCTCACAGGGGGAACTACCTTCCTTTCTTCTTTAAAGAGTGTGCGCAATGTTCTCTTTGAATCCAACAGCACACATCTTAAGCTTGGTAGCCTTTCTCCTCTTAGTATATGCTTGATTAGAGAATTGTAGGATGGGTTCGGGGCGGGGCAGACTGAAAACGTCTTGCTCTTGTCTTTCTCTCAGAACTTCTGGATCTTGAGCTTGGTCTCGAACATCAAGTTCTGCCCATAAACTGCTGAACTTGCCAAAGAACTGATTAAACTCCATTTCATCTTGGCTCGGTTGTTGATAAGTTGCTTAACTTTAAAGACTGGCTCAGGTTGGAGGCATTTCCATAAACTTTTGTAGACTCTCCCACAGCTCCTTGGCACTTTCACAATGTGAGTAAGCTTCTAGGATTGATACTTGGAGAGAACTCTGAATGATCTCTAGTGTTAACATATCTTCTTGAACCCACTTGTCTTCATTCTTCAGGCCACTTGCACTATCCTCTTGAGTCATCTTTTGAAGCTGCCTTCATGATGTGGCTGTCCCAAAGTCCATGACCTCCCAAGGTAACTCTGGCCAATCTTGACCATACCAAGTAGTTAGACCCCTCAAGGGTCACTGGAATCAACCTCTCCTTTCTATTTCCATGGTTGAATTTCTTTTACCGGATAATAGAATGAAAAACACATAAATTTTCAAACTAGAAAGCGAGGAGGGATTTTTTTTTTTGAATAACCAGGTGTATGAGCTTAGAAGCTCTTGAAGATACTCTGATAATAGAATGAAGAGAAAAGGATTTTGGAACTAAAGCAGGAGAACGAGTATCGGAAACGAGTGCTGGAAAGCGAGTGAATGGAAGAACTAGAACGTAAAACGAGATGGATTTTTGAATTTAAAAGGTTAGGAGCTTAGAGCTCTGATACCATGTTAGAATTGTGAGTGAGAATAGATGAGTTTAGGTAAGATTTGGGTGAAGAACAGTGAAGAACGAGTAAGAACAAGAGGATTAGTTTGGACAGCATGAAGAATGAGGAGAGAGAGTGACGAATTTGAGAGAGTAGTAACGAATGGGAGATTCATTCTCCTTAATTTTATTTCTTAGCTTGAACATTACATATATAGAGAAAGAGAGAGAAGGGACAGTGACACAAATAATAAACTAAGGGAACATTATTTAAATCAGTTCTGGTTGCCTTGAGAGTGGAGACTAACGACTCTCTTCTCCTATTCGAACATGTGACTCTTCAGGTTTGAATTCAGATCTTTCCAAACTCCTCTCCAACGTTCTCTAAGTATCTAAAGGCATTATGGACGAGCTCACATCACTCCTTGTCTCCCAAGAGGAAGTTAGGGCGAGTTACTTGTGATCCAAGATGCGGAATGTCTTCTCTCTCAGTAACCTCAGCCTCGATCTTCTCTTTATCTCTCTTGTCAATGCATCTCCTTCTCTTTGGTTCCTCATCTCAATATATACCAATACTTTCCATGATTCTCCTCAAGTTTGCGCATCATCTGGAAGCTGATTGAGACAAGTTCTTGACTTCCTCCCAACTCTTCTCATCATGATAGCCTTTATACTCAGCAAACCTCACATCTCAGAGATAAGAACCCTCTGGTTTCTGTTGAATAGCACTTATACCCTTCTGGTTTGGTGAATAACCAATGAACATTGCTCTAGTACTCCTTGGTTCTAGCTTGTTTCTTTGTTGTCTGGAATCAAAACAAAAGCAACGCAACCAATACCAGGTGATCAATGGAGGGTTTTGTTTGTTGATACCTCATGTGGAGACTGGTCTTGTAGGATTTTGGTGGGGATTTTATTGATCAGATAACAAGCTGTCATGACAGCATCTCCCCACCTCTTTGGCACATGGTGTGGAACATCATGCTTCTTGCAACCTCCATATGGCGATTCTTCCTCTCAGCTACACCATTTTTTGAGGTGTGTATTGGCAGCTGGTTTGATGAATCACTCCATGTTTGGCCAGATGTTGTTTGAAGAATGGCTTGTATATTCCCCTCCATTATCTGATCTAAAAATTTTGATCTTGGCATTGTAATGGTTAGTTACATGATTGAAAGTTTATAAAAGCTTAACACCCTATCTTTAGATTGCAGCAATGTGATCAGGTATACTTTGATTTTTCATCAATAAAAGTGATGATAGAACTTTTCAGATTTTAATCAAATGATGTAGTATAAAAGATTGTCGAACCAGTCTAAGTGACAATGAAGCGAGGGAATGCAAGCCTATGCTCAATCTAAATGCAACCATTAGAGAATGATGATTAAACTAGAACAATAGTAAAACACAACAAAAGCAAACTTTCTTTCTTATGAGGAGAGCAAAACCATGGGTGTAGGGACTTGATATCAAATGATTAAGCTTCAATCCAAGATGCTAACTTTTCATCAATCTAATCCTTATGCCTAACAACTAAACTCAAGCTCACATCCTTAGATGAATGCTCTTTCTATGATCACCCAAGTACACCAAATCCTTTGGCTGTAATGATCAAAGCAAACAATGAGATTGAGTCTAATAGCAATTCTAGCCTCTAAGACAACTAATCCCTTAGGCAAAGCTAGCTAAAAGCATAGATGAGTTGGTTCAGGCATTTCATAGAACACCGCAGGCATGAAATGGCTCTATGTTTGAGGGCCAACTCAAATATAGCTTTAAAACACCAAATCTATGCAAGGAAATGATAGATCTAATTAAGACACCTTGGATCTAACTTAACCACTCTCTATCACTAACCCATGGATCTTAGAAGAATACTTCACTAATCCACATGCTTATTCTTAAACCCATGAGAGATTCAAGCATAAACATAATAGAAAGAAAGAGATGAGATAAACAATCAAGAACACAAGATGAGATGAGATTAATAATTCAAAGATGAAGTTTTTACTCAAGGTTTTGTTCTTAGATCATAAATAATCCCCAAACTTGGGTTAATGAGAGTATTTATAGTAGGCTTAAAAGCCTAAACACATAAAGGAGAAAGTCTAAAAGCCCTTGGCGTGATTTTCGATGAAAACAAGGAGAAAGGAAGAAACTCGCCACGGGTCAGTGCTGTCCGAGGTCGGGTATGCCAGTCAGTGCGGCTTGCTCGTCCGCGTCCAGGCCATCACGGCCTCTCCAGGCGGGTGTGTCGGCCAGCGTGGTGGGTGTCAATAGCGGGCGATGCGGTGTCGCGGGTGGTGGTCTTGGTCGGTGTGCAGCTGATGCGGGTGAGGCATTGTGGACCGTCAGAGTGTGTCCTGGTCAGTGTCCGGTCGGCGTCGGGCTTCGTCCAGCATCAGATCGTGCGGGTAGTCCAGGTCGGGCAGGTGCTGTCGGGTGTCTGCTGATACAGCGGGTGAGGTAAGGTCGGTCGCGTCTGAGCTCAGCGTCCAGTCCGTCCGTCCGATGGGTCCTCGTGCTGGTGGTATGGACGCGTCCGAAGGCGTTCAGCACAATCGGGACGTCGCGGGTGCTTGTCCCGGGTCGTCCTGGTCGGCGTCCTGAGCTTGTCCGGGCGAGGAAGGATGGTTGGACTCAGGTGTGCTCACCGGGTTGCTGACATGCTTCCACTGATCATAACTCCTTCAATATGGCTCCAAATGTCTTGAAACCACTTCCATTGGAAAGCTAACTCAGAATTCTATGTCTCCACCAAATATTAGCCTCAGAAGGTATTCCTAAGGTCTCTGTCCATGTTCATCTTTAAACCACTTCTTTTCATCACAAAACTCTCAAACATCTTCAATATCTCCAAAGTGTGCTCCAACACCTAATAAGGACTTATGAATGCATAATGAACCTAAAGATGCCTAAAGCTAATCTAAATGAGCAAAATGCATAAGATATGATAACTAAAACATGTAAATATGCAAGACATCAACTCCCCACACTAGTCCTTTACTTGTCCTGAAGTAAACTTGCAAGGACTAAGGAGGAAGTTTGAAGGAGGGGACTCATAGCCAAAGAATGCTCTTCTTAGTTCTCAGCTTGATAACCTTGCACAAGCATACCAAGTAGCAGGGCAAAACTCAATCCAACTCCCTTCCTTGAGGCTATCTTAACTCTTTTGATCCTACACTTACTCATCATGAATCCACAACCCACAATTCCATTTGCCCTCTAACAATCATTAAGCAAACTCAAAGACTTCTTGCAAATGGTCAAATGGTCCAAGTCATTTGGTTTGGTGGTAGAAGAGTTTTATTCAAGTGAAACAAGGGGTTTAAAGGGATCTTTGAGGTGGTTCACTCTCGAAACAAGTAGCCTTGACATTGCACATAATATATCTAAGAAAGGGATCAACTCATGCATACAATGCTCAATCTCCATTGTTCTACTTTCCCAAAATACATAGATCACATCTTTATTCCCAATGCCAAAATACCACTCACATCTCTCACCCAGATTTTCCCCAAATGCTGAAATATTTTCTCATTTGAAACTCCTTCTTAATGAAGTCTACAAGGGAATTTACACATTTCAAACTCTTTTCAGCTCTTTCTAGATATTGCTAGCCCCTTTCATTATTATTATTTTTTTTTCTCTTTCTTTCTCTTTTTTTTTTTTTTATATTTTTTTTTATGGGGCAGACTTTTCAAACTATTTGGAGCTTACAATCTTTCATTCCCTTATCCCTTGGGTGTGAAGCATGCATATTAGGAAAGCATTGAGAACTGTTTTCCAACCACGAGACTATATATGGCGTTGCTTTGACCTGGTGCATTCAGATGTGTGGACTGCCCCATGTATGTCAGAGATGGTCCTGAGTACTTTGTGACATTCATTGATGAAGTCAAGTATACATGGGTTACTATGCTTCCATCAAAGGATAGAGTGCTAGAGGCCTTTATAAACTTCCAAGCATGTGTCTAACCAATACAATGCTCTTTGTGAAAGTACTAAGGTCGATAATGGAGAGTATACAAGCAATGCTTTGAGAGTCATCCCAGCAAAGCATGGGATTACTGTGACAACACTGTCCTTACACACCACAACAGAATGGGGTAGCTGAGGAGGAAGAACAGGCACTTGATGGAGGTAGCAAGATCTATGATGTTCCATGCTAAAATTACTAGAGGTTTTGGAGTGATGCTGTTGACTGCTGCTATCTTATCAGGAGTTCCAACCGAGATCTTGAAGAATCTGTCTCCATATGAAGTGTTGAACAAGAACAAGCCAAGTATTGATCACCTTAGAGTCTTTGGATCGTGTGCTATGTTTGGGTTCGAGGAGAGCAGAGAACAAGCTGGAGGAGAAAGTACCAAAGCCATGTTTATTGGGTACTCATAACTTGAAGGGTTACAAGTGTTATGATCAGAACCTGAGAGGATTACTGTATGAGAAGTGAAATTTGTGGAGTCTACAGGGTATTATGAGAAGGAGAAGTGGGAAGACTTGGGTGTTCAGTCTCAAACTTCACCGAAGAAGCAAATACTCTTAAGATTCTGATGGAAAACTTGGGATAAACATGTCTCATGATCAGGTACCAAGAAGGGCGAGCATACTGATCACCATAGGGAAGCTGGTGCTGAGATCCCTCTTGATCATGAGAGAATGAAACTGAATCTGGAGTGCAAGAGCGCATAAGAAGATTCAGGTCATCATGATCGAATGTGACACAAGGCTGAGAATTTGGTTCAGTCTAGTGGTGGAGATGAGCAAGATGAGTCTACTGGTTCGAGGAAAGACTACTGGTTAAGAGAAAAGTCTCTAGTTCAGGAAAAGAATGCTTGTTACGGCTCAGAGGAGGTTGTTGGAGTTGAGGTTGAGTTAAGGAGGAGCACAAGGTTAAGGGCGGATCCTTCCAGCGGGTAAACACGAGAGTGTACTACAATGCCAGGCTGTGGAGCATCCTTCTCAAGCTGTGTGTTCATTTGCTGAGTTTCGAGATAGCATTATGCATTTATGGTGAGCTTTAGATGAGAGCTATGTTCCAAGTATGAAGAAGCCATGTTGATTCAAGAGTGGAGATTCAGTGAATCTGAGGCTGATCTTACATGGTCAGGAATGATACATGGTATGAGTGAGCTACAAAGGAAGAGAGGCATGTCCAGCGAGATGGATCTTCACCATCAATATCTTCCAAATGGGAGATAGATGAAGCATGAAGACAAGGCTGGTTGCAAAGGATTCACTCAAACATATGGAGAAGATTACATTGATACCTTTGCACTTTTAGGCAAAGCTCCACCATCAGGATAGTTATCTCTTCTGTGAATCTTGAATGGGACTTGTGGCAAATGGATGTGAGAATGCATTCTTGCAAGGTGAGCTGGAAGATGAGGTATACATGCTCCCACCTCCTGGTCTTGAGCATCTGAGTGAAGCCAGGGAATGTGTTGAGATTGAAGAAGGCAATATATGGGCTGAGCAGTCATAGGAGCTTAGTACGAGGCCGAGGTACAACACTTTCAGTGGGAGAGGGTTGGAAGTCACGAACTTGATCATACACTCTTCACACTTGGTTGGACCATCAGGGATCATTGTGATTAGTGTATGTGGATGATTTGATTATCACAGGAAGTGATAAGGCTGGGATTAAAACCAGCAAAAAGAGTTTGGTGTGTTTGATATTAAAGACTTAGGAGAGATGAAGTATTTCTTGGGGATTGAGATATGCGCAGTCTAGGAGGAACTGTTTATGTCTCAAAGGAAGTACATATGGATATGCTGAAGGAGACTGATGTGCTTGGAGGAAAGATAGCTAAGACACCTCTTGAGGAGGGATATAAGATGCTAGCGTGAGGGGAGGTTGAAGAAAATCAGTTATTTGAGGATCTAGTATATAGAAAGATGGTTGGCAAGCTGATCTACTTGACCATCACGGATGAACATATGTTTTCTTTATGAACCAAGTGAGTCAGTATATGCGGCAAAGGTACATCAACTGGAAAGATGGTTGATAGGATCTTGAGGTATTTGAGTGCTTACTTTGAATGAGGAGTTTGGATGGGTTGCAATGGCGATCAGTAGTTGGGTATTGTGATGCTGATTAGGCGAGGAGATAAGTGGATAGAAGATCGACCTAAGGTATTGCACATTCATTGGAAAACCTGGTTACTTGGAAGAGTAAGAAGCAGAAAGTGATCTCTGTTCAGTCTTTGAGAGCTGAGTGCAGTATGTTGAATGACAGCGAGTTGGTATGGATCAAAGGTATCTTGAAGCATCACGGAGATTGAAGCGAGCACCTTATGATACTGCTTGTGACAATCAGCACTATCCATATTGCTTCTAACTCGTCTTTCATGAGACACAAAGCATATAGAAGTTGATTGTCACAGGGAGTGAGGCGAGATGATTACCCTTGGAGTGATTATACCTATATAATGAAGATCAGCTCGCAGATGTGTTTACTAAGGCAGCAAGATTAAAGACAATGGAGTCCATACTATCTAGGCTTGGACTCATTGATCTTACCAGGAGCTGAGCCCGCAACCATGGAGTCTCCACTCTTTTTCCCTCATGAGGTTTTGTCCCAATGGGTTTTCCTTGGTGAGGTTTTAATGAGGAGGTCTTCATGGTTTCCAAACTTGTTCTACATGGTCAAGCTTGAGGAAATGTTGAGATGAGGTTGATACATTGAGAGAGGAAGAGATTTGGAGAAGTCGGTAACTTTGGGGATTTACCACGGTAACTTTGTTTTACTTGTGGTAAGCAAGATTAAGCAGGAAGTTACCATGCACCACTTTGGTGGATCACGTCCAACAGGAGTAGGGATAAGAAGAGCAGTCTGGAGAGGAAGAGAGCCTTGGACAGCGCTGTGTGTGCTGAAGAAGAGTTGCTTTGCTTTATTGCAAGCATGTGAAAGCATAGCATAGCAGTATTTCAAAAAGTTCCAGCCTGTCCATTGACTACACATGCTTGTGTATTTGGCCCTGTTGCTTTCTCTAATATATACTTGTAAACCTCATCAGAAATGTCAATGAAGTTTGAGTCTCTCTCTTTATTCTCTCAAAATCTCTTAATCTCTCTAATCTTTCATTTAATTATCTCGATTGTTTGAATCATGCTCAAAACACAAAAGTGTTTAAGGAGACCGTTGGAGAGTCAAAGAAGGTGAAGCAAGTGGCCATTAAAATACAATATAAGTCACATGACTTCCTTACAGTTGGGAGAGGTCACACTGCGTAATGAAGAGCTGTCCTATCTCGGTCCAGGCCATGAGAATCCAACCATTCTTTATTATAATTCCTCTTGTCTTGTTTCTCCTTATTGCTTTATTATCATGATGTATGTGAACTAAATCAATCAATATGTTTTCCCATCATCTCTCTCTCTTAATCTCATGACTCTCTACTCTCTCTTCGATGTTCTTCATCTGAGAACTCACTAAATCTCATAAATTCTCATGGTATGAGCAACAAGCTCTTGAGACTTAATTCTCTTACTCTTTTCCTTGATCACTGGATTACTCTGATTTTCTTTCAAAATTTTCTTTTCCCTTCTACATTTTCTACGTTGTTGAGCTGTTCTTACTGTTCTTGAACTGTTCTTGACTTGTTCTTGATGGAAATGGCGAGAAAACTCCAAAATGGTGGTCATTCAGTCACTCTCGAAACATGAACTATCTCACCTTTGGCAAGGCTTGCTAAAACAGCTCTTGGGCAGAGGGACTCTTGGTGTAGCCATGACCGAGAACAAGGAGGAGGAGCTGAGGTGAGTGATAAGGAAGAGCCAAGTGATGAACCAAGTGAAGAGATGACCTTAGAAGAGAAGGAGAGGCTGATGATATTGAAGAGAACCAGCACCAGAGAGATGTATCAAGTGGACTAGCCAATGTATGGAGTGGACCATGGTAGATCAAGGAAACACCTGAAGAAGTCTCCATGCCTTGCTCCAAATCGTGGGGTTGGTCCAGGAGGAAGATCAAGATAAACCAACTTGTTGGTTCAATTTAATACAATGTAATTGGGCTGGGCTTATTTGGTTTCATTTAATTTAAACCAAGACAATTAGGATTTTTATTAAACCAATTTCAATTGGTTAGGACTAAATTAGAATTAAACCGACTGGTTTATTTCTAGGGTTTTTTAGTGACTTTATAGCTAAGGGCGCCTTTTGTTTTCTTCAACTTTGAATCTAATAATTTACAGCAGCTTAGCTCTTGTCTCTTCTTTCTCTGTTCAGCTAAAGGAACATTGATCTCACTAAAGGAAGGAATTCTAGTGAAACCATCTTAGACAATACAAAGGTAATCTTGTGTGCGAGTAGCAAACCATCCTTGAAGCCATCCATAAGCTCAGGAGGCGACCAGTTCAAGGGAAGCTAGTAGCCTCTTAGAACAACCCTCTATCCATCCACCTTCAAGTGATCGAGTTTAAGCCATACCAGGGCTGCAGTGGTATCGAGCCACTTGAAGGTTAGGAGTTCGCGATCTTGACTACTCAGATCATTACATCCATCTAAACACTTCTCTTATCTATCTATCTGTTGTAAGCCAGCTGAGCCAACACTGGTAATCAAAAAAAAGAGATCTTTGATCCAAAACAAAAAAATAATAATAAAAGGCGAGGGAGACCTTGTGGAGACAACTGTGGAGTCAGCATAAACTGGCATCTAGCCACTGACTACCGAGGCGGATGGACTGCTAGAATCACGATCTTTAACTGGGGAGGAACCAACTTCGCTGACTGGTTTGCCGCGGTCGAGCTGAAGAACGCTGCGCCGGATTTTGAGAAGGCTTACTCCTTTAATGCAACGACCGTTGCTGTCGATGGGAAGAACACCACTGTTTTGATGGAAGGGCTTCCTGGTCTGAACTATCTCGTTGGGGAGGTGGATGGAAAGAACCCGAGTAAGGACTATCGGGTTCCCGGTAAGCAGCAGTCTGTTATCTCCTTTACCAAGAAATTGACTCCAGGGATCAATGTTGGTTCTAGAGATGGGTTTCCCACCAAAGTGTTGTTCAACGGTCAGGAATGTTCACTTCCTTCTGTACTACCTTCTAGCAACGGTCGCAAAGGACATGTCTCCACCTTTCTTCTCATGGTGTTACCATTATTAGCTCTCTTGATTCTCTGAGTTTAAGAGTTGTTGATTTTTCTAACCATATATGTTACAGAAACAAGTAGTGGTGGTGCTTTGTGCAGCGTGAGATTCTTTTTTACTTCTTTTATGGTTATAGGTTTTGGTATACACACATTTATTGAACAGACAAATCTATGTGGTTTGATATTTTCTGTCCGGTTTACTTTTCCTATCTTGATTGGATTAACCAACACTGAGAGACATCTTATTATTACACAAGTTAGAATATCAAAACTGTAA
>JAAMPC010000558.1:0-22991 GCA_016771965.1 Brassica carinata
GAGTTTCAACCCCATTTAAGAAGTCACAGATCTCTTTGGGCAGAGCTGGATTCTTGAACCTCACACAACAGATCAGCCACTCTCTTAACAAAGTAGAAGACAAAGTGTTTGGACTCTGCACACTCTAAGCCCATCTTATGGAAGTCTGGTTAAGCACATCTTGAGAGCTGATAAGCTTCCTGACCTGGATGAAGTATGTGCTCAAATCCGAGAAGGAGGAAGGCTCGATGAAGCTTGTTTGGGAGTAAGGAGACTTAACCATGGCTCGCTGGTGGAGGAAGCAGATGAAGGCACTTACAAGCGGGATGAGAAGAAGGTCTTGATATGTGACCATTGCAAGAAGAAAGGCCACATGAAAGGCAAGTGCTGGATTCTCCACCCTCATAAGCCCAACAAGTTCAAGGCCAGCTTTCAGGGATGCAAGAGCTCACCTTTCAACTGATGGGAATGAACCAGTGACTCCAGCTCGGTGTGTTAACAACAATGGTGGAGAAGTGCTATGGCCTCTACATCAATGTACTCCACAGCAGGACCAACCAGGATGAGATAATCAATGCTCTCATCAAGGCCTTGAAAACGACTCTGGTATACCTAAAACTCTTGGTTATTCACACAATGCTTGTCCACTTGCTGAGAAATTAGAAACATTTTTAAAAATACTAGGCCATTGATTATTGACTCTGGTGCTTCTCACCACATGATTAGTGATTCTAGTTTAATTAAAAATGTGGAACCAACACTAGGAAATGTGATGATAGCAAATGGTGATAAAATTCCTATAAGAGGTATAGGTGAATTGAAATTGTTTGATAAAGTTTCTAAGGCATTTTACATGCCCACCTTTATTCAAACTTGGTTTTATTTAAAAGGTCACCAATGATTTAAATTGTCATGTTACATTCACTCTAATGAAGTTTATTTTCAGGATATTGAGTCAAGTAAGTTGCTTGGCAAGGGTGTAACCAAGGGAGGCGTGTATTTGCTTGAGGACACTGCGTGACTTCTGATTTATCTTGCTATTTCAATTCGTTTCTCAATTCCCTAAAGATGTAATATGGCATGCTAGATTAGGACATCCTCATTCTGTGCCTTGAACATCCTGTTACCTAGCATTTCTTTTAAAAGTGATTGTGAGGCTTGTGTTGAGATGAGAGTATTGTCTTGAGTATGATGCTAAGAAGGGTTACATGAAGTAAGGGCTGAAGGAATGAAGTGAGGAAGCTATTTGGAGAAGGTTGGATGGAAGTGATCATGTCACAAGGCGTACAAGGCGTCAGTCCGATACATGGATCACTTCCACCATCAAAAAAAAAACTTACGGGTAATGGTAAAAAGTGTGGTGACCTTGCATTGCTGAGGCTTGTGACCGTTAAAAGGAAGAAGGAGGCGTCGACAGGCTGTGCCAGGCTGTCAGTCGGAAAATGACGAGCGTGTGAGAGCTGGTATTGGTCAGTTTGAATGTGGCTTCTTCCCTTGTTGACTTCACATGCTTCACCTTATCTTTAAGTAGAAAACCTTGTATCAGAGCTCTTATATATATGTAACCTCGACCTTATGTCAGACTATGCAATGAATATGAGTCTCTCACTATTTAGAAATGATCCTTAAAGTTTAATCTCATAATCTTCTCTCTTAATCTCTTAAGTCTCCTTCACTATTCATCAAATCTCGGTTAATCTCTTTCTATGGCTTAAGATTCTTAGAAATCTTATGGTATCAGAGCCAGGTTGGCTTTTCAACCTGTGTTCTTACGGTTTTCGTGTGTGTTCTTGAAGATTGGTGGTGCTAGATCTTTGAGAAACTTGTTTACGTGGCTGTTGGTGTTTGTTCTTTGAGATCTGTTCTTAAGTTGGTTCTGTTGGTGGCATAAAGCTTTCTGGTGTTATCAAGAGTTTGGTGTGGTGCGTGAAGAAGAAGGATTCTAAGGTGGAAGCTTTGAGGTTGTATTGAAGATTCAAACTTAAAGTTCAGATCTTTGGAGTGTTTGGTGTTTGTGGGAGCTAAAGGTGAAGTCTTTGAAGCCGACTTGAAGATTTAATCTGGCTCGAGAACTTTATCAACTTGTGTGGTGTGTTGATACAAGTTGAAGTCTTTCTCAAGCAATGGAAGGTGGTGGAGTCTACATGAAGGTTGCTGCTACTTTCAAGGAAATAACTATCTTGTGTGGTCAAGGATGGCCAGGAATGCTGTTGGAAGCAAGGGTTGTTGAAACACATCACAACGGGAAGCTCATCACTCAAGGTGAGGATGTTGAGAGGACTCAAGTGATGGCTTGAAATGGCAACAAGAGGAGTGTATTGTGCTCTCAGCTCTTCTTGCATCTTTGGATCAAAATCTGATGGAAGCTTACAGCTATTGTGAAACCTGAAAGGAGTTGTGGGACACATTGAAGAAGGTGTATGGGAATACATCAAATCTGAGCAGAGTGTTTGAAGTGAAGCAAGCTCGACAACCTGTCAGAGAGGACATGGACTTTGAGAAGCATTTGGGAAAGTTCAGGGCTTTATGGTCAAGAGCTAGAGATCTGAGGCCAAGTACTACTAATGCTGATGAGCTCAACAAAGGGAGAAGCAAACAAGGTGTTTGGGTGCTCTCACCTTAAATCCAGCCTATGGAGGTCTCATTCAACATATCTTTGAGGGATGATACACTGCGACTTGGAAGAAGTGTGTGCGGATCAAAAGAGCATGGTTCCATGGGATTGTTTGGCAAGAAAGGAGCTGGCTTTGGCAAATCAGGCATCACACGCTGAGCAAGGAGAAGTATCACAAGCTAATAAGGCAGTGCATGGGAAGTATGAGAAGTTCATGGAAGCTGTGATCATTGCAAGAAGCAAGGTCACAAGAAGAGTCAATGCTGGATCCTTCACCCACATTTGAAGCGGCTAAATTCAACAAGGAGGCAAGGGCACATTTAGGAGAGGTTACTGGTGGTGCAAGCTCAAACAAGACTGAGGTAGAGGTGGACAATGGGAAGTCCTTAGTGGCTTACACGGGTGTTTCTAGGAGCAACAATGATGGAGAGTACTTGAAGAGATCAGACTTGGATGCTCTCATCAAGCTCTTCAGGATAATGGTAACACCTTTGGGTACTCTTTTGGTGCATCCATGATTGCGAGTACTGATAGCTTAGGAAACATACATGATCATCTTAGAAATTGTGATATTGATAGGATTGATCATGCATATGATTCCTCATACATATAAGCCATCTAATATTCTTGCTCATCTTGCTAAGTCATCTCCATGTTCATATAAACCCCTCATTGTTGATTCTGGTGCATCTCATCATATGATTAGTGACACTAAGCTGATCACTAGCATTGAGCCTGCCCATGGCAATGTGATGATAGCAAATGGTGCTAAAATTCCTATCAAAGGAATAGGAAAGCTCAAGCTGTTTGATAAAGACTCTAAAGCTCTTTATATGCCCGATTTCACTTCTAATTTATTATCTGTGAAAAAGTGTGCTACTGATCTAAATTGTAATGTCATTTTCAGTCCTAACAGTGTGAAATTTCAGGATATTGAGAGTAGCAAGGTGCTGGGAAGTGGAAAACCAAAGGAGATCTTTATGTTCTTGAGAATCTGAATTCTTTGTTCTGTTTCAAATTTTAGTTGCTCTTTTCTTACGTTTCTACTAGTCTTAGCAAAAATGCATTGTGGCATGCTAGACTAGGACACCCTCATAATAAGGCTTTAAAACTGATGTTGCCAGGTGTTTCTTTTGAGAATAATGATTGTGAAGCTTGCATTTTAGGCAAGCATTGTGCTGTTTTCCCAAACTCTTCTACTATCTATGATAAGTGTTTTGATCTTGTGCACTCTGATGTTTGGACTGCTCCTTGCTTATCTAGGAAAATCAGAAATATTATGTCACTTTCATTGATGAAAAATCCAAATACACCTGGTTAACTTTAATTCCAACCAAAGATAGGGTGCTTGATGCATTTAAAATTTTCAATCATATGTGACTAACCATTATCAAGCCAAGATCAAGATTTTCAGGTCTGATAATGGAGGAGAGTACAGGCAATGCATTCAAGGAACACCTATCTCGGTGGCATTCTTCATCAGACTAGTTGTCCTTATACTCCACAGCAAAATGGAGTGGCTGAGGAAGAAAGGCACTTAATGGAAGTTCAAGATCCATGATGTTTCAGGCCAATGTTCTAAAGATTCGGAGTGATGCTGTGGTTCTTGCTTGCTACTTGATTAACAAACACCTACTCTGGTGTTGCATGGGAAGTCGCCATTTGAGGTACTCAACAAGTACAAGCCAGTACTTACTCATCTCAAGGTCTTTGGGTGTCTTTGCTATGTCATGGTTCTGGTGAATTGAGAAACAAGCTTGAAGCCAAGAGCACCAAAGCCATGTTTATTGGATACTCCTCAAGTCGAGAAAGGATACAAATGCTATGATGAAGACACTAGGAGTAATGGTCTCGAGAAGTGAAGTTTGTAGAAGAGGGGCTACTATGAAGAAAGAGAGGAAGATCTGAAGGATTTAACAGGATAGAGCCAGATCTTGAGGACAATCTTGGAAAATCTTGGGATTAATATGAACCAAGGCCAAAGTGGAGGAAGTAGACCAGGAAGGCGCTACTACTGCTGCTGATGGTGTCCAGGGAGTGCTGCTACTGATAATATTCATATCCCACCCTTGATCATGAGGCGGTGAATCAGAAACTCTTAACCAAGGAATGGGAGAGTTCAAGTGGTCAAGAGAGCTCTAGCTTTCATGATCAAGGTGGTGATTCAGAGTCTAGAGATCATCAAGATTCTGATCCGAGTGAGGTTCAAGAAGAAGTGCAAGTGCAAGCACAGGAGGATGAAATGCAAGGTGTGCAAAGTGAACAACAACAATCACCGTACCGGTTTTGAGGAGAAGCACCACGGATAAGGAAGGATCCTTCCAAGCTGGGTAAACACGAGTGTACTACAATGCAGGCTGTGGAGCATCCTTCTCAAGCTGTGTGCTCCTTTGCTCAATATCCAGAAGAGCATTATGCCTTTCAAGTGAGCTTGGATGAGAGCTATGTCCCAAGAAGCTATGAAGAGGCAATACTGATACAAGAATGGAGGTTAGTAAATGCTGAGGCTGATGCTATGATCAAGAATGATACATGGTATGAGAGTGCCTTACCAAAGGAAAGAGAGCTGTGTCTAGTAGATGGATCTTCACTATCAAGTATCTTCCAAATGGGAAGATAGATAGGCATGACAAGGCTGGTAGCAAGGGTTTTACTCAAACTTATGGAGAAGACTACATTGATACATTTGCACCTGTTGCCAAGCTCCATACTATTAGGATTGTGCTCTCTTTGGCTGTGAACCTTGAGTGGGATCTCTGGCAAATGGATGCTTTCCTACAAGGAGAGCTTGAAGATGAGGTTTATATGCATCCACCTCCTGGTCTTGAACACTTAGTGAAGAAGGGAAATGTCTTGAGGCTAAAAGCTATCTACGACCTTAAGCAATCCCCTAGAGCTTGGTATCACAAACTTAGCTCTACCTTGAATGGAAGAGGATTCAGGAAGTCTGAGCTTGACCACACCCTCTTCACTCTTGTCACACCAGCAGGTATTATTGTTCTTCTTGTGTATGTTGATGATATCATCATCGGTAGTGATAAAGATGGTATCAAGGCTACCAAGGAATTTCTTAAATCTGTGTTTGAGATTAAAGATTTGGGAGAAATGAAATACTTCCTTGGCATTGAGTTATGTAGAGCTAAGGAAGGCTTGTTCATTCTCAAAGGAAAATACACTCTTGATCTTTTGAAAGATGCAGGTGCTTATGGAGGAAAGACAGCCAAAATGCCCATGGAAGATGGGTATAAGGTTCCACGTGAGGGGAGCTTGAAGACAGCAAGCCATTTCATGATCCAAAGCTTTATAGAAAGCTAGTGGGTAAGCTAATCTATTTGACCATCACTAGACCTGATATTTGCTTTGCTGTGAATCAGGTGAGCCAGCATATGCAAGTTCAAAGGAGCATCAGCATGGTAGAAAGATTGCTTATGTATCTGAATGGAACACAAGACCTTGGTGTGTGGATGGGTTGCAACGAAACACAAGTGGGCTATTGTGATGCAGATTGGGCGGAGATAGATCAGATAGAAGATCAACTACCTATGTGCACATTCATTGGTGGGAACTTAGTTACTTGGAAGAGCAAGAAGCGAAGGTGGTTTCATGTTCAAGTCACAGAAGCTGAGTATAGAGCCATGCTGAAGCTGACAAGCGAGCTGGTTTGGATCAAAGGGATACTGAAGCACTTGGAGATTGATCAGACTAAGCCCATGACTATGCACTGTGACAACCAGGCTGCAATCCATATTGCATCCAACTCTGTCTTCCATGAGAGAACCAAGCATATTGAAGTTGGCTGCCACAAAGTAAGGAGATGATAGTGCTTGGAGTGATCTTACTTGTTACACAGTGAAGACCAGCTGGCTGATGTGTTTACAAAGGCAGCAAGGCAGAAAATGGAGTCCATTCACATCCGCTTGGGCCTCATTGATCTTGGGCAGAAGAAGAGCTGATCCCCTTAGTCATGAGATCTTTACTCTTTTCCCTCATCAAGGTTTTGTCCCAATGGGTTTTCCTTGGTGAGGTTTTAATGAGGAAGATCTCATGGCTGTCCAAGCTTGACTTGTTTCATATGGTCAAGCTTGAGGGGAGATGTTGAGATGAGAAGAGTATTGTGCTGAGTATGATGCTAAGAAGGGTTACATGAAGTAAGGGCTGAAGGAATGAAGTGAGGAAGCTATTTGGAGAAGGTTGGATGGAAGTGATCATGTCCGTACAAGGCGTACAAGGCATTACAGTCCGTACATGGATCACTTCCACCAAATAGTGAAAAACTTACCGGGTAATGGTAAAAGAGTGTGGTGACCTTGCATTGTTACTGAGGGCTTGTGACCGTTAAAAGGAAGAAGGGCGTCGGCGAGGCTGTGCCAGGCTGTCAGAGTCAAGGCAATGACCAGAACGTGTGAGAGCTGGTATTGGTCAGTTTGAATGTGGCTTCTTCCCTTGTTGACTTCACATGCTTCACCTTATCTTTAAGTAGAAAACCCTTGTATCCAGCTCTTATATATATGTAACCTCGACCTTATGTCGGTATGCAATGAATATGAGTCTCTCTCACTATTTAGAAATGATCCTTAAGTTTAATCTCATAATCTTCTCTCTTAATCTCTTAAGTCTCCTTCACTATTCATCAAATCTCTGGTTAATCTCTTTATGGCTTAAGATTCTTAGAAATCTTAGCTTGTATCTTAGGAAAGCATTGTAAGAGTGTCTTTCCTAAATCAATGACCATCTATGATAATTGCTTTGATTTAATTCATTCTGATGTGTGGACTGCCCTTGTGCATCTAGAGAACAACATAAATACTTTGTGACATTCATAGATGAAAAATCTAAATACACATGGATCACTTACATTGTCAAGATAGGGTGCTAGAAGCTTTTAAAATTTTCAAAACTATGTCACTAACCATTTCAATGTTAAGATTAAGATTCTTAGATCAGATAATGGTGGTGAATACAACACAGCCGAAACATCCCAGCTGCCCATGGGATCATCCAACAAACCAGTTGCCCACACACCTCAACAAAATGGGTGGCTGAAAGAAGAATAGGCACTGTGGAGGTAGCTAGGGCATGATGTTCCATGGTAATGTGCTAAAGATTTTGGGGAGATCAGTTAGTCCTGCCACTTACCTTATCAACGCACACTACAAGAGTGCTTGAGATGCCACTCCATATGAGGTTACTGACCAAAACTAAACCTAAAATAGATCATTTCGTGTGTTTGGGTGTGTGTGCTTTGTCTTAGTTCAGGAGAACTTCAGAAACAAGTTAGAGGCGAAGCACAAAGGCAATGTTTATTGGGTATTCAACACATCGGAAAGATTACAAATGCTATGTTCCAGACACTAGGAGAGTGTTAGTCTCCAGGGATGTCAAGTTCATAGAATCAACAGGCTATTATGAGGCAGAGTTGGGGAGAACTCAAGGATCTATCTCAATGCCTCGAGACAACAACAAAGTAATCATGGAAAGACTTGGCATCAGTTTACAAAGGAACCAGAAAGAAGGTCAGGAGGAACCAACACAAGCTGTAGAGGCAGTAGAAGATGTGGAAGTTACTCATCCTGATCATGAGGGGTAATGGAAATGATGAGCAGTCTGCGCCAGCTCAAACTGAAGACTTCGGTAGTTCATGATCAAGATGAGATACAATCAGAATCACCGAGATTCAAGTGGAGGAGCCAGACCATGGAAATGAAGCAGAACCTGAGCAAGTACAGCCCGAGAAGGAGCACAAGGATCAGGAGACCAGCTTCAAATTGGATCAACACAAGAGTATACTTCAATGCTGAGGCTGTAGCTCATCCAACCAGTCTGTTTGCTCGCTTGCACATTATCGAAGAGCATCAAGCATTTATCAGTGAATTGGATCAAGAATATATTCAAGGACATATGAAGAGGCTATGCAACATGAGGAATAGAGCATCAGTTGGAGATGAGATGGGAGCCATGGTTAAGAATGACACATGGTTTGAGACAGCTCTCCCCAAAGGAAAGCGTAACCAGCAGGCTGTTATATACAATCAAGTATGGAGCCAATGGCAAGCCAGAAAGAAGGAAGACAAGATTAGTGGCAAGAGGATACACTCGGTCTATGGTGAAGATTATCTAGACACCTTGCACCAGTGGCTAAGCTGCATACTATAAGGATCCTCCTATCACTTGCTGTCAATCTTGAGTGGGATCTATGGAATGGATGTGAAGAATGCATTCCTTCAAGGAGAGTTGGAAGATGAAGTCTATATGAGACCACCTCCTGGTCTAGAAGATATGGTGAAACCAGGAAATGTCTTAAGACTAAAGAAGGCCATCTATGGCTTAAAGCAATCTCGAGCCTGGTACCACAAACTAAGCACAACACTCAATGGGAGAGGTTTTGTGAAGTCTCAAGCAGACCATTCTCTATTCACTCTGACCAGCAGTCAAGGCATTGTAGTCATCTTGGTGTATGTGGATGATATCATCATCGTAGTAACCAGGAAGGTATCTCCTCAACTAAAGCTTTCCTTAGCCTTTGATATTAAGGACTTGGGAGAGTTAAAAGTACTTCCTAGGGATTGAATTGTGCCGATCCAAGGAGGGCCTCTTCTTATCCCAAAGGAAGTACACACTGATATCTTAAATGAGGCAGGAGATCTGGAGGTGTAGACAGGCCAAGACACCATTAGAAGAAGGTTACAAGGTGCTTTGAGAGGGGAGTGATGCAACTCCTTCACTGATGTCAAGAGTATAGAAGAATGGTTGGGAAGCTCATCTATCTCACTATCACTAGGCCAGATGTGTGCTTTGCAGTGAACCAAGTAAGCCAGCATATGCAAGCCCCAAGATACATCAGGAACATGGTGGAAAGAATCTTAAGATACTTAAGAACAGCACCTGGTCGGGAGTATGGATGGCGTGTAACAAAGAGCGAGGTTGTGGGGTATTGTGATGCTGATTGGGCTGGAGATAGAGTGGACAGAAGATCAACCACAGGCTATTGCACCTTTATTGGAGGGAATCTGGTCACATGGAAGAGCGAAGCGAGAAGGTGGTGTCTTGTTCAAGTCTTTGAGGCAGAGTATAGATCAATGAGAAAGCACAAGTGAGCTCATATGGATCAAGGGACTGCTAGAGACTTGGGATTGAAATCACCACACAATGACCATGCATTGTGACAACCAGGCTGCAATACACATTGCATCCAATTCAGTCTTTCATGAGAGGACAAAGCACATAGAAGTGACTGCCAATTGAGACAAGCAGTGGAACAGCAAGAGATCCTCCCATGCTATACCGAAGTGAAGATCAACTTGCTGACATCTTCACCAAGGCTGCAAGCATCGGTCTGTGAGTTCATTCATCCTAAGCTTGGACTCATAGATCTCACATGTCACTGATCCTCTCACCATGAAGTGTTACTCTTTTTTTCTTTGCTTGGTTTTATCCCAAGTGGTTTTCAAGTAAAGGTTTTAATGAGGGAATGCTTCATGGTTTCCAAGCGACCAATCTCTATGGTCAAGCTTGAGGAGGTTGACATGAAGCAAATAATGAGAAGCCTATTACATCATTAAAGAGACACACACAGAGAGAATAAGGGAATACAAGGTTGGTGAAGTGATCAAATGGATGCGTCGTCAAGTCAAAGAGTGACCTAGAGTAACTTGCAAGGCAAGTGAAATACTCGACCAGGAAAGGCATTTAAATCAACCAGGAATGAAGAAGAAGTGTCGACACTTGAGAGAGAGAATCACGTGAAGAAGAAAGAAGAGGGAGACGTTGTGACCAGTCACTTTCACCATGGCTGGGCGAGCCAGCCGGCGGATCTTCCTATTTGTTTATTCCTTGCATTGTACTTTCTCTCAATTGTTTATTACTTCTCTGTGCCCACTTGCGAGCTTGTTGCTCTTTAAATAGTGTGTAATAGGTTCCTAAATCAATACAAGAAAATATGTTTCTCTTCAGACTCCTGACTCTCTCTCTCTCTCACTTCTAATTTCTTCTTAATCTTCCTCATCTTCTTAACATTATGGTTGGAAGACATGGTTAAACGGCAATGTACTAAGACTCAAAAAGCTATCTATGGGTTAAAGCAGTCTCCAAGAGCCTGGTATCATAAGCAGCACTACTCTCAATGGGAGAGGATTCAACCGATCAGAGGCAGACCACCCTCTTTACTCTCACCAGCCAACAAGGTATAGTGGTCATCCTTGTGTATGTTGATGATATCATCATCACAGGGTGACAAGGAAGGTATACAAACCATTAAAACATTCCTAAAGTCGTATTTGATATTAAGGATCTTGGTGAACTAAAGTACTTTCTTGGAATAGAAGTGTGCCGATCAAGGAGGGGCTCTTCTTATCCCAAAGAAAGTACATGATCTCTTGAATGAAGCAGGTATCCTTGGAGAGAAACCAGCAAAGACTCCACTTGAAGATGGGTACAAGATTTGCGTGAGGGGGAGTATGAAGCTACTCCATTTCATGATGCAAAACAATACGGAGACTAGTGGGTAAGCTCATCTACTTAACCATTACTAGACCTGATATTTGTTTTGCTGTGAACCAGGTGAGCCAGCATATGCAAGTGCCCAAGGTTCATCACTGGAAAATGGTGGAGAGGATTCTGAAATATCTAAGTGGATCTCCTGGTCAAGGAATATGGATGGGATGCAATGGTAACACGAGGTGGTAGGATCTGTGATGCTGACTGGGCAGGAGATAGGAATGATAGGAAATCAACCACAGGCTATGCACCTTCATTGGAGGCAATCTTGTGACATGGAAGAGCGAAGCAAAAGGTTGTGTCATGCTCAGAAGTCTGCGAGAATCTGAGCCATGAGAAAGAAAGCACAAATGAGCTGGTGTGGATCAAAGGGCTCCTCAAAGACCTGAGCATAGAGATCACATCCCCAATCACAATGCACTGTGACAATCAAGCAGCAATACACATAGCTTCAAACTCAGTCTTCCATGAGAGAACAAAACACATTGAAGTAAGTGTCATAAGGTGAGGAGATGGTGATACAGAAGTCATCTTACCATGCTACACAAGGAGTGAGGATCAACTAGCAGATATCTTCACCAAGGCCGCAAGGTACAAAGGTGTGTGAGTCCATCTATCCAAAGCTTGGACTCATTGACATCAACCAGAGTAAGTCCCTTTGCCATGGAGCTTCTACTCTTTTCCTTAGTATGTTTTGTCCCACTAGGTTTTGCATACTAAGGTTTTAATGAGAGTCTTCATGGTCTTCAACTGACCATTGCATTGGTTCAAGCTTGAGGGGAATGACATGAGAGTATGAAAGGATGCACTTAAAGGCAGACAAGTCCAAGCTTCCTTGAATCACAAGGTGTGTCCGTCTGACTCTTGTGTCACAAGTCACAGGCCTCAACCTAAGCGTGACTTAAGTGTCAAGGCATCTTTGAATTAATCATGGTGATGACATCAGAAGGAGCTAGAGACCGTTGAGGATACTAGGCAACAAGAAGAACAATATAATAAGCAAAGTCACATGATCCTTTTATGTTCCAGCCGTTGGTGACGGTCGGCTTCCTCCTTGATCAGACCCCATTAGTTTATTCATTTCGTACTTGCTAGATTAGTTTATTCAAAGATGGTCTAAGGCTCCATATGTGTAGCTTGTAAACCATTCAACTTAAGGAAACAACTCCTTCATTATTCTCTTCCTCTCTCGCGGACAAACAGCTTTCTCTCTCTCTCTCTCTCTCGGGGTCGTCGATCAAATACACTCTCTCTCTTGTTCTTGAGTGTTCTTCACTCTGTTCTTGATAAAACTTACAAACTCCAACGCCTGCGCTAAGCCAGCTGGTTCTACTCACAAGGTATTTACATGGTCAGGACTAAAACCTTGATCCATGCCTCTCGACCACCGACCACTCTTGGCTTAGTGATGGCCTTTTCTATGAGTGCACCTCTGTACATCCCTTGATATCGGGTAAGTCACTTGAGCAGTTTCTCCAATTCTCCAACATCCTTTCTACCTTCAGAGTATTGAAATAAATAAAGGAATGACCAGAAGGAAAAGCTGGTTGATGATCCAAGGATATAAGTTCATCTGAGAGCCAATTTGGTTCTCATTTTGTGGACTTGCTCACAAGCTACCACTTGACCTAACCTGACTTGCAAGGCAAGGAATGAGTTGTGGAGGACCTTATGGATGGGAACCTCTGAGAAGTAAAGGAAAAATGTTTGAATTTAAATAAGAGAGTCTTGTTTGAATTTGAAAAGAAGAAGTCACATGGGTTGCTTTGGAAGCAGTGGACCTGTCCCTTTCACTCAGCGGTGTGACCTCTCTCTGTCTCTTTCTCTTCTTCTGGTGTGCATCCCCTTGTCCATATACTCCTGGAGTCTTCCATTTCCCATTATATTAGTTGTTTAGTGTTCCTGATTTAATCTTTGTTTATTGTAAGTGATTGCCTATTTAAAGGCTTCACCACTCTTGTAACAAGTTATCTAGTATCAATACAAGTTCTTTCAGTCTAATTTCGTGGCTCTCTCTCCCTTGCTTGTGTCTAAACAATATTCACAATGTAAGGAGTTAGAGTTATGGTTTAGAGGCTGCCTTAACTCTCTTTCCCTTAAGGCAGCCTAATACTTGTAAAACTCACTCTAAACTCTTCTTTATCTTCTCTTAAGCTCTAGCTTACTGATTCTAAATCCTCTTCATCTTAAGTACACAAACTCAAAGTGTTGTGTTACTACAGAAGGATAGATTCAAACTAGAGATTCTCAGCTTTCTATAACCAGTTTACTCTCTAGGATCTTGGTTGTAGTATAGGCTGTGTGAGGATTCAACCACCAGTTGGTTGTCTCTTCCTTTTAATGGTGAGTTCCTGTTGTATGGTTGAGGGGATTCAGTTACAAGTTAACTGAATACTCTCTTGACATGAGACAAACACTCATGAATTCCAACATGGTATCGAGCCTGGTTGCTCTTCTTTGGGATAAAACTCACCTTTAGTTTCGTCTTTGAATTAAAAAAATATTTATATTCTCTCCCACTTCAATATTGTGTAAGCTTGGTCAATACTAGTATCTTGTATCAAGCTTGAGGAAGAAAGATTTCAAAAAAAAAAATGCTTCACAATTGCTTTATCCATTGGATAATAGCTCTCTAAAGGAGCATCTCTTTGACCAGTGGACAAACTGTTTTGATCCATGGGTTTCATTGTTGTCTAAGCCACGAAAGCACTTGTCATGTGTTCTTGATGGTTCTCTTGTTGCAAGTCCTGAAAAAATTCAGTCCATGAGTTATTCCAGTGGCACTTGTCTAAGATCAGTGAGCAAATTAATTGTTCAATGGTCCATTGTGTTTCAGTACTAAAGAACCAAACTCTTGATGAGTATTGGATGCTCCTGGCTGTTTATGCTTCCATAAAACTCAAGAAAACAGAGCAAAACTCTGTCCATTAGAACTCTTGAGAAAATTTTCTATTCTCTATTCTCTCATTCTCGATTCTCGAGGTTACTTACTCCAGCATTCTCTCTATTTCTGCTACTTAAACTCTGGTTACATCATTCTCATTCTCTATTTATTCTCTGGTTACTTTTACTCTGGTTACTTAATTCTCTTGTTGCCTGAATGCTTAGTCTTGATGATTAGGATCCAGAGAGTGTTGCTAAGATAGAATCTTACAGATATCGTCCATTGCTGCTGTGCTTATTTAAATTGTGTTTTAAAGATCAGACTTGAAAACCAATGCTCTGGTCTCTTGTTGTCTACTGATGCTTGTCTTAGTGTTGGTTTGACAGATTTCCCATGTTGATCGAGCCTGCACAAGATGCATATTCCTGACCATGGAGAAATAGTTGTGAGTAGACCAGGTGGCTTAGAAGCTCATATCAAGCTTGTCTCCCCCTATACCGGTCAAGCTTGAGGCTGAAATGAGCTTCCATGGCTTCCATTGCAAGAAGAATTCAACAAGGACAGCAACAACTTGGTGTTAGAACAGATGGCCACAGAGACTACTGACAAGATCAGGTGGAGAGTGGTGAGGGAAGCTATGAATCAGCCCAAGGCATGGAGTTAGAACAGTTACCTTCTGGTTGGGAAGCTATGGATCAGCTTCTAAAGGAGTTAGAACAGTTACCTTCAGTGGGAAGCTATGAATCAGCCCATAGCATGTGTGCTTGTACCTGGTTGATGAAGCTTCAGTTAAGAGGGCTGTTGTCTCAAGGCATGGTGATCATCATTGGCTCTCATCTTCCAAGCTTGACCACATACTCTCATTCTCAGGTCAAGCTTGAGGAGGGGTGTTAAATATGAGAAGCCAATGTCCATTCTTCAGAAACTTATGCAGGAAGTACTAAATCTATACAAATGCTTATGTTTTTAGGTGCGCGAGAATTGATGCATGTGTTTGTGCATTGCTTGAATCAGGTACCTATTGAGCTCATGAACAAGGCAGGCTTGGACTCAACCCATGATGAAGGCAAGAAGCCAAAGAAAGGGGAGACAAGCTCGACCACAAGAACAAGCTCAAAGGTGTGATGAGTGTGGAAGGAAGGCATTGGTGCCTTTGCCATTGAAGTAAGCCATGATCCAGAGTCTAAGGAGTCCTTCAAAATCATCTTAAACTCCTTAGACTCACTGGCCAATCCCTAGGCTGAGGGTAGTTGCACTCTTTTCACTAAGTGATGGTTTTATCCCATGAGGTTTTCCAGGTTTTTAATGAAGGCAAGTGCTCAGTTCTTTGTCCAAGGATCTCCTATGGTCAAGCTTGAGGAGGAGTGAAATAAATAAAGGAATGACCAGAAGGAAAAGCTGGTTGATGATCCAAGGATATAAGTTCATCTGAAGAAATTTGGTTACGTTTTGTACAGACTTGCTCTACAAGCTACCACTTGACCTAACCTGACTTGCAAGGCAAGGAATGAGTTGTGGAGGACCTTATGGACGTGGGAACCTCTGAGAAGTAAAGGAAAAATGTTTGAATTTAAATAAGAGAGTCTTGTTTGAATTTGAAAAGAAGAAGTCACATGGGTTGCTTTGGAGAAGTGGACTGCTGTCCCTTTCACTCGCAGGGTGCCAACCTCTCTCCTGTCTCTTTCTCTTCTTCTGGTCGTGCATCCCTTGTCCATATACTCCTGGAGTCTTCCATTTCCCATTATATTAGTTGTTTAGTGTTCCTGATTTAATCTTTGTTTATTGTAAGTGATTGCCTATTTAAAGGCTTCACCACTCTTGTAACAAGTTATCTAGTATCAATACAAGTTCTTTCAGTCTAATTTCGTGGCTCTCTCTCCCTTGTGTCTAAACAATATTCACAATGTAAGGAGTTAGAGTTATGGTTTAGAGGCTGCCTTAACTCTCTTTCCTTAAGGCAGCCTAATACTTGTAAAACTCACTCTAAACTCTTCTTTATCTTCTCTTAAGCTCTAGCTTACTGATTCTAAATCCTCTTCATCTTAAGTACACAAACTCAAAGTGTTGTGTTACTACAGAAGGATAGATTCAAACTAGAGATTCTCAGCTTTCTATAACCAGTTTACTCTCTAGGATCTTGGTTGTAGTATAGGCTGTGTGAGAGGATTCAACCACCGTTGGTTGTCTCTTCCTTTTAATGGTGAGTTCCTGTTGTATGGTTGAAGGGGATTCAGTTACAAGTTAACTGAATACTCTCTTGACATGAGACAAACACTCATGAATTCCAACAGTAGGAAATGGGCAGACACATCCATAGGATTTGGGACTGGGCAATCTCCGCAGTTCAGAATATCCATCTTGGGAGGCTCAGAAAAACGTGGGCAATGCCTTCTTCTTTGTCTTAGTTTGATGATGGACAGATATTACCTCTTGTGTACCTGAAACATCACTCAAACTCCAGCAGAATCAGACCACACACACTAGGATCAGCCCTTGATAACTCACCAAGTCTGATCCCAATGTTTTGAGATGAAAAAAAATGCAATGGACAGAATCTAAACAACTCATTCAGTTCAACTCCATGCATACAAACATCACTAACTGCTCAGGTATGATAACTCACCAATAACAAGGAAATTAGGCTATTTTTATGAATTTTAATGACAATAAACAGAGACTAGACAACTCATCTAATCACCTTAAACAATATATGAATGCAATACAAGATCAGGGAGACTCTCCTAGACCTTTAGCAATGCAACAAGACAATGACAGTAGCTAAACAACTTCGCCTAGCACAATACATAACAGAAACAATTAATCTAGGGCAGGAACTAGACAATACCATGCTAGACAACTCCTAGATCAATACACATGCAGCAAGACACAACAAAACAACTTAAAACAATTAAACAAGCTCATATTAAAGGTCGGAGGTTGGCTTACAACTCAAGGAACCTGAGCTAGTTCCTTGTACCTCCATGGCTGTGGTTCATCTGAACTTGGAAGGTTTGAGGTGTGGGTGAAAGTCCCAACACTTCTCCTTGGTATGTCCCTCCCTTTTGCAGTGCTCACATCTGAGTCCTCTCCCCTTTTCTTGTACTGATCTTTATATGACTGAAAGAGGTGGCTGCTTGATTTGCAAGTAAAGAGACTCCTTTCCTTGAAACAAGCCGTTTGAGCCATGCTCTTTTTGGACTTGGGAACACACCTCTTCAAGAGTGGGAAGCTTCTCTGACCTCAGAATGTGCTTAATAAGGTCAGTGTAGATGGGACTGTGGGTGAGAAAGAGCCCAAACACCTTGTCTTGCTCTCTTCTTTCAAGGAGGATGTCCTGGTCTGTTGTGGATGGTCTCAGCGAATCAAGCTCTTCCCAAAGAGAGCTAAACTTGCCAAAGTGACCACTAAACTCAATCTCCTCCTGAGACAGGTCGTTTATGGCCTTCTTGAGCTCATACACCGGCTCAGGTTGGATGAGTTGCCATAGACTTTGTAGAGAGTCTCCCAAAGCTCCTTAGCTCTCACAATGTAAGTAAGCCTCCATAAGAGAATCTGTAAGTGAGCTTTGGAGAATGGACAAGACCAGTAGGTCTTTTTGCTGCCATTTCTTTCTATCTTCAAGTCCTCCACGGTTTGCTTTGGAGCAGCTTGTGTGCAATGAACCCACAAGCCCTTTCCTCCTAGAGCAGTCTTTACCAGCCTGGACCAGAGGAGATAATTAGGTCCCTTGAGCACCACAGGAATCACTAAGCTGCTTGAATACTCCATCTTGGAGAGTTTAGAACCAGTGAACAATAGAATGCTCCCACTGGTTTATAAGAGACTGAACTTGAAAATGGACTTTGATGAGGCTTGCTGGACTGAGCTGAAGCCTTCTTGAGTTCGAGACTAAAGTTCTCCTTTATCTTGAGTTCTGGTGAGTCTTTTCCCCTCTGGAAAAGCTTTGGACCAGAGGATACAAGGATGAACAGAAAAGAGTTTTAAGAGAGATATGAACTGTCAAAGGTTGCGGAAGCTTTATAGGTTCTCAAGAGCTTGGAGCTCTGATACCATGTGAGATTTAAGAGAATATGATGTGAGAAGGATGATGGTTAAGTGTTAAGATGTCTGGAACAGAGTATGGACGATTTCAAGTGAAAGAAAGTGAAGAGAATGAGTGAGAATGTAAGAGAGTATAATGGAGAATAAGAAAGTATGGGAGTGTTCTTGAGAGTATTCTTGAGAGTATTTAGTAACCAGAGAGTAGAGAGTAAAAGAGACTTAGAAAGATTGTTGTAACTGAGAATGGTGAAGAAAGAGAACTCCTCTCACTTGATTCATTTAAGTGATACATAAGGGCTTTAAATAGATACATCAACTTACAACAACATTAAACTATGAATAAATCGGGGAACTATAAACTATAATATTGTGGGGGTAATGAGGATCAGAACAGGCTGGTGAGAGCAGGCTGGCGTTCAGATGGGTAGATAGTGACATGTCCAAACAGCTATCTCTCTTAGACAACATGTGACTTTTAATCTTATTAAATTCCCAACTTGCGGCTTCTTTCCAGCGGTCTGATGCCTTTTGAACTTCAAATCTGCTTCAGATAATCAACCTGGACGAGTTTCTAACATGTCTTGTTGGAATGAAGATAAATAAAGCTGGAGCTGATGAGATAAAGCAAAACCAGAGCAAGCGAAGCATCGAACAGGCAGTTTGAATCTGTTTGTACATCTTAGAGTGCAAGTAACCTAGAGTGTCTTGGAAGTCAAGGCAAGTGGGAAACTCGTCCAGCTGAGTCTTCTGAAGCAGATTTGAAGTTTAAAAAGGTATCAGACCGTTGGAGAGAGTTTAGGCAAGTTTGGAATTAAATAGAGTAAAAGTCACATGTGCATAAGAGGATGAGCCTGCTGTCACTTTCACTCAATCGACTGTGCCCATCTCTCCCTCCTCACTCTCACTCCCTCTGGTCGAGATTCACCTTGGCTGCATCCTCCTGGCTCCATTAGAAACCCCACAATAATATTAGTTTAGTAGATTTGTACTTTATGATTTGTTTAATACCTTGCAAGTTGTAATCCTATATAAAGCCACCATTGTACACAATTTGTAACCTCAAGCAAGAGGAGTTCTCTTTCTTCATTTTCTCTGGTTCCAAACTCTCTCAGACTCTCAATCTCTCTATTCTCTTTGTTACTCACGAAATTACTCTCTTGGATACTCACTGAAACTCTCTCTCTCTCTCTCAATTTACTCTTTGATTCTCTCTTAGTCTTTTACTCTCTCCATCTCTTTCGCCCATACTCTGTTTCTATTACTCTCTCACATCATATTGACTCTTTTCTCACATGGTATCAGAGCTTTAAGCTCCTGAAAACCAAAACACTTCCATAAATCATTTCTGTTCAAATCTCTCTTTAAAACTCTGTTTCTGTTCATCCTTGTATCCTCTGGTCCAAAGCTTTTCCAGGAAAAGCTCACCAGAACTCAAGATAAAAGTACTTTAGTTTCTGGAACTCAAGAAGGCTTAAGCTCAGTCCAGCAAGCCTCACCAATGTTCAGTTTCAAGCTTTCTTGCAAACCGTTAGGGTGCTCTCTATTATCCATTGGTCCAAAATCTCCAAGATGAAAAACAGGAGTTGGGGGATTCCAGTGAAGCTCAAATGTCCAAACAATCATCTATGGGTCATAATTATGAAGAAAAACCCAGGAGGCAGTGATGTTTGGAGCCATATCTCAAATGAAGCTCAATGGCAAATCTGCAAAAGTTCTGCTCATGGTGATGAATGGCGACCAGAAGCTCTTTCTCTATCAAGGAAGCTGGAGGAGAGGAGGCACAATACATTCTCAGTAAGCCCCCATGGGCTGGAGGTTCAAGAAACCAGCTCAGGTTTCTTGTTTGTAAGCATGACCTCCTTTCTTTTGTATGAGCATTGTGTCACTTGTTGGATTTATCTATCCTCTGTCTTAGGAAAGTTATTAAACTTGCTTAAGTTGTCAGATGAATCTCTGGTTTGTTTGGTATTCTTGGGACAGGTTCAAGTTGCTAGAGTTGTTGAACCTAGTTTCTGTCCCATGATACTTATGATGTTTGTGTTATCTCTGGTCTAAGTGAGTTGCTTAGTATCAGCTTCTGTCTTGTTGCATTGCTAAAGGTCTGGAGAGTTTCCTGATCTTGTACTGCATTCATGTGTTGCATAAAGAGATTGATGAGTTGTCTAGTCTCTGTGCTTGTCATTAAAATTGATAAAATAGCCTAATTGCCTTGTTATTGATGAGTTATCATACCTGAGCAGTTAGTGATGTTTATGTGCATGGAGTTGAACTGAGTGAGTTGTTTAGATTCGTCTGTCCATTGCATTTTTCTCAAAACATTGGGATCAGACTTGGTGAGTTATCAAGGGCTGATCTAGTGTGTGTGGTCTGATTCTTGCTGGAGTTTGAGTGATGTTTCAGATACACAAGTGTTGTTCTCTGTCCATCATCAAATCAAGACAAAGAAGAAGATTTTGCCCATGCTGTTGAGCCTACACATGATGTATATTCGACCATGGAGAGATTGTTGGAGAAGAGGTCAGATGGTAATAAGTCTTGGTTGAGCCAGAAACACGGCTGTCCTTTGAAGATACCTCAAGGAGGATTGATGGAGAGGCAGACCAGAAGTTGACCAACCATCCACCAGGCTGGATCTTCTCATACCTTGTGTGTAGAACCGTTGAATTGCGCAGCCTGTTTGGGTGTTGAGCTCCTGGTTCAAGAGACACACAAGGAAGAATGGTGGTGTAAGGCATTGAGCAGAGACCAAGGGTGGATTGTTGACATGAAGGCATAAATGACCAAGAAGAAGACATCAAGGATAGGCAAGCATTCGAATGATCAAGAGAAGGATCCTCACCTGTCCGTACGTTAGGGTCAAGGAGTGACCTAACGTGTCTTTCAAGACAAGGCAAGGCTCATACTTGAGAATGAAGGATGCAACTTGCCTTAGAATAAAATAAGATGTCGACAATGGGGAAGAAGACCGTTGAGGAAGAAGTCGCGGGTGGTGTGAAGGAGAGAGAGACGTTCAGACCTGTCCTTTCCACCATGGCTGGGCGTGCACTGCCAAGATCAGCCTCATTGTTTATTCTTTTCTTCTAGTCAACTTGCCTATTGTTTAATGTTTGTTGTAGCCTATTTAAAGGCATGTATTGAACAAATGAATCAAGGAAAACAAGATATTCCTCATTCATACTCTCACTCTCAACTCTCTCTCTCCTCTCGGTTGCAATGTCTCTCTTAACTCTCTCTTAATCTCTTCTTTATTCTTCAAATCCTCTTCTTTATTCTTCAAATCTTCATGGTATCGAGCATCAAAGCTCTTGAACCTATTCTCTTCCATAAACAAGCTTCACTCTGTTCTTAATTCTTATTTTGTTTCTCTCTCTCTGTTCTTGGTGTTCTTCACTCTGTTTCAAACTCATATCTCTGTTCTTGAGTACCTGGGAATTGAAGATGGACAACAACAGATCTCTGACCATTCCTGTGACCTTGAAAGGGATTAATTATCTCTTATGGGCCAGGATGGTAAGAATACCCTTGGAGGAAAAGGTTTATGAGTCATGTATCAACTTCACAGCCCAAAAGACTGTCCAAGGAGAAGATGGAAAGGAGATGGTGGTAGCTGATGAAGACAAATGGGGTCGAGGATCTCATGGTTCTCACGGCCTCCTAAGCTCACTTGACCCAGCTATTATGGAGTCTTACTCATCTGTGAGTCTACCAAGCAGCTGTGGGATACTCTACCAAGGTTTATGGAAATCAATCCAACCTCACCAGAGTATTTGAAGTAAAGAGAGCTATAAATGCTCTCAGCCAAGGAGAAACAGAGTTCCAACCTCACTTTGGCAAGTTTAGGTCTCTCGTGGGCAGAGCTGGAGCTCCTTAGACCTCACACCACTGATCGGATACCTTGAACTCTAGGCGGAGGAAGATAAGGTGTTTGGGCTCCTGCTGACACTCAACCCATCCTATGGAGGTCTTATCAGCATATCCCTGAGAGCTGAGAAGTTACCTGACCTTGATGATGTGTGCCAAATCCGAAGGAGGAAGGATCTATGGGGTTATTTGGAAACAAAGGAGAATTAACCATGGCTCATCAAGCTGAGGAAGCAATGGCAAACAAGGCAGCATACAAGCAGGATGAGAGGAAGATCTTGATCTGTGACCACTGTGAAGAAGAAAGGTCACATGAAGGACAAGTGCTGGATTCTCCATCCTCACCTTAAGCCAAACAAGTTCAAGGAGCCACGCTTCCAAGATGCAAGAGCCCACCTCTCAGCTGATGGAACTGAACCAGTGACTCGGTCCTCTCTTGGATGCTTGAAAGATATACTGAGTGTTGGGAGTCACATTGACATGGGGATTTCAGTAAACGCAACAGTAGAGGATAGCTGGAAGCATAACAGAAGAAGCCACCGAGTTCTGATCTTGAACAGAGTAGAAGAGGAAATTGAGAGACATAAAGCTAGCAGGACGCAAGAAGAGGATGTGTCATTGTGGTTGAATGGAAGGGGTCAATACAAAAGAGTTTTCTCGTAGGGAGAGACTTGGCAAATCACTAGAGAAAGGCATCAACTATGTCACTGGCATAATGAAGTGTGGTTTAAATATGCTACCCCGAGATACTCTTTCATCTTGTGGATGGCGATGAAGGGGAGGCTTACTACTGGTGATCGCAATAGACATTGGAATGGTGGGTTTGACGTGTCGTGTGTTCTCTGTAATGATCTGATGGAAACAAAGGAGCATCTCAGCTCAGATTTGGGAGGCATTGATGAAAGGTATATTGCTAAACAAATTTACAGTCAGCTGGGTAGGGATTATGAGAATCATGAGAGACACTTCGATGGAGAAAATGAAGTTGTTCATTATCAAGTATGTGTTTCAAGCCTCGGTTTATATGGTATGGAGAGAAAGAAACAGAAGAAGACATGGAGAAGATGCCTCTCCAATAGCATTGCTGATAAAACTGATAGATAAGAACATGAGAAACAA
>JAAMPC010000559.1:0-22989 GCA_016771965.1 Brassica carinata
AGCACTCATCCTCATCGCCGCACGATAGCTGCTGAACGTGATCACTTCGAGCGCGCTGTCGATTCGCCGTTGTTCGTCAAGAGGCTTCATTGTCAACGCCGCTCATGGTTTGTTATTCTTCGGCGTTGTTCTCGCTTTACCGCTAGACTTTCGCGGCTTTTCCTTATTCTGGACCAACTTTTGCCGGTTTTCTGTTTCTTTTGAGGTTGACTTTGAAGTCGCCGCCAACCTTTGAAAGGAATTAAGGTGACGCCATCCCACACTCAGATGTGTCGCGCCCCCTTGACGCCGTGGTATTTGCAGTGTTTGGTGAGGTCAATTCTTTAGAGGATCCGCACCAGGGTAGGCGGCGAGGCAAGCAGGTGGAGCTGGCGCGGCAGGGCTAGCAGAATTTTTCAGGCTGCAGTCTCGCTGTTGTACATCGCTCCAAGGCTCGCCATGCATCGGAAGCTCGTGGACTGTTGTTTTCGCCAACAACAAGAGACCGCTCGGATTGTTTTATCGACAGGGCTGCAGCTGGCTCCAGCTTTGCTTCGGGATTTGTGCATCGGCGCGGCAACCCCATGCTTAACCAAGATCGCTGGTATCTTCCTCCATGCGGATGAAGTTGTGTGAGCGAGCGATGGCGCCCTGAAGCGACGCGGAAGGGCTTCATACAAGTCCTCCGGAAACTTGGAATCCAGGTGCAGAGTGTTCATCGTATGCCGATGGCGATGTGGTCGTGGATGTCGATCCTGGATACGACCATTTGAAGCTTCCATGAAGTCGCCAAGGCTCTGGTCTTTCGCCTGCTTGAGGTTCCATAAGCTGGAAGCTGTCGCCGCTTGGCAAACATGATGTAGGTCTTCGTGAACGCATCGAAAAGTTCCCCGAAGCTGCCGATGGAGTTCTCCCGAGTCCCGGAAAAGTTAAAGCTTGTTCGTGAAGTGTCTCCACCAACAGTTGACAGTAGGCTGCATCCTTCTCATCATCGGTAGTCGAAAGCCAGCCATCGCGATGTTGAAGGCTGTCATATGTTCCACGGACAGCCACCAGGTTTGTACCGTGGGACGCCGATCTTTTCTATTTTCGAAGTTGACGCCGGTCAGCTGGTGAACGGGTATCGCTCGGGTGGAGGCGAACGCTCGATCTGTGGCGAGCACTAGTGACCTTGTGAATGGTGGAGCTCATCTGCTGAAAGTTGAGTTTGAAGCCGCTATCTCACGATGGTCGTGGAGATCTGGACTCGCTGGAGCTGCTTCTGGGGAGTCTCAGTGGGTTCTAACTCTTCGGGCGCTGCCGGGCGCTGGAACCGTGAGGGTTAGTGTTGAAGAGTTGTCGCCGGAAAGGTCGAGGGTTACTGCTTATCCGGGCGGGAGCCGTGCCACGCCGCGAACGCAGCATAGCGAAGCTTGAGCTTGGTTTGCTTCTCGTGATCTCGCCCTGTTGAGCTGCCGCCATGACCGAAGCCTGCGAAGTCGAGCGGAAGAGGAGTCTCGGTTCGAGGGTGGATTTGGCCCTCCCTGACGTCGCCGGAGGTGCTCGGATCTTCAGGCATGATGGATCTGTAACGCTACTTTTGTTCTAGGCCCCACGGGGTTCAAATTGTTTGAGGGTAAACTGGTTCAAGAACAATATAAAGAGAGAAACGGGCTTAAAAAAGACGCTTATAGATCTGAGGTATGTGATTACAAACGGATGGAAAGAGTGACTAAACAGCCGGAGGAATACAAGGCGGCGAAGTATCTATGAACTTATCGAAACCCTAGATCTAGCCGCCGAGTGGGTGTGTAAAAGTCTGATGCCTTTCTTAATGCTGTTCTCCTTCTTTATAGGCTGGTCATGTTGTTTGCCCTAACTTCGTCTTGAGTTCGTTGGGCCTTCCTCTAGCGGGCCGGAGTTGGCCCATTAGGCGTCTTTGCCGTCGGTTCGAGCGAGCCTCTTTAACCGCGGCTAAAGATGTTCGAGAAGCGACTGTCCCTCTTATCTTTAGAGAGTTACGCGAGTTGCCTTGGCGAGTTAGGTTTTCTCATTTGATGGGCCTTGCGGGGGTACAACCCATCTCCCACAGTATGAGCCTGGTCGGACTACTTTTATGACTTTATGCGGTCCTTCCTAGTTTGCTCCCAATTTTCCTGCGTTTGGATTGGCAGTGTTTTGGAAGACTTTGCGTAAGACTAAATCTCCTTCTTTGAACCTCGCGATAAATGCGTTTGAGTTGTAGTACCTTGCGACGGCGTGCTGGTAATTCTGGATTGAATGAGTGCCTGGTGGCGGCTTTCATTGATGAGATCGAGATTGTCCAGCATCATAAGCGGTTAAATCCTCTCTTTCAGGGAGGAATCTTCTCCGTATACTCGGGGAATTCTACTTCGGGGATCATACATTCCGTTCCGTAGCGAGGCGAATGGAGTTTCACCGTATCGTCTTGGGGTTGTGCGATCGCGACCAAAGAACTCCTTGAGCTCCTGCGCCCATCGCCCTTCTTGGCGTCGAAGCGTTTTGAGTCCGTCAAGGGCGGTTTGTTGATGGTTTCTGCCTGTCCGTTGCATTGCGGATATCTGGGAGTTGACTTTGTAAGTCATTATTTTCCATTTTTCGCAGAATGCTTGAATCGAGCACAGATAAATTGAGATCCATTATCGTTACGATTTGAGCGGGACCATGTCTGATATGATATGTTTCCAGGCGAAGTTCTCGACTTGTGTGTCTTTGATACTTGCGTAGGGATTCTGCTTCTACCCATTTGGAAAAAATCGTGGGACTAGGAGGAAGCGCTTTTATTTTGATGGGTGCATAGGTCCGGCGATGTCATTGGACCATCGCATGAAAGGATGGGGGCGAGATTGAGGAGAGGATCTCCAGCGGGTTGATGGATTGTTGGAGCATGCCTTTGGCATTTCTACTTCCGAGGCGAACTTCTGCGCATCTTTACCATGGTTGGCCAATAATAACCGTGGCGTTTGATTTTGACGCGAGATCTTCCGCCAGAATGATTTCCGCATGATCCAGAATGGACCTCTTCCATGATTCTTCGCCCTTTCCCCTTCGCATGTCATGAGAGGACCAGAGAAACACCACTTATAAATTTCTCCCCTATCGTGGCGTGCCGTGCGGCAGGTTTCACTTTCGAGCAGCCCATTTTTGGTGGGTTCCATTCACGATATAGGCTCGGTTGGTTCTATCCAAGGGCTGTCGCAGCCATACTGCGGTTGGGTTCACTTACACTTCCGGTTGATCCTCGACTTCTTCGCATCTTCAATCGTCCCGGATTAGATTGTGACCACCCGGTGGTCTGATGCTTGGATGCTCGATGAATTACCCGGGATTACTCTTTAGACCCTGGATCTGAGCTTGGCGAGGGCAGCCAAGGCGTCGGCCTGGGCGTTTTCGGCGAGGAATTCTGGTCACGGCGAACTGGTGAAATTCGAGCCAGTTCTTGGGCCAGTTTCAGATATCGCGTTCATCCTTTCGTCTCTTGCCTCATATTCTCCGCTGTATTCATTGGCGGTAACTGAGAATCGCGATGGCGTGAATATTACAGTTTTTAACCCATGGGCCAGCCGCTAAAGCCTGCGGCGAGTGCTAAATATTCAGCCTCATTGTTTGAAGCATGAAAAGCCAATCGGAAAGACTGTTCTAGGATTTCCTGTTAGGAGAGGTGAGTCGATTGACCCGATCCTTGTTTGGAAGAAGATCCGCCGACGCGGAGAACCCAAGTCGAAGTTTGGTTCCTCGCTAGTCATGCTTCTAGTGGGTAACTCTACCAAAAAATCCGTAGTACTTGGGACTTTGCACATGTCCTTGGGCTTATATTCTGTATTCACTCAGTTCGATTGCCCATTTTGCGAAGCTCTACCGATTGACTCTGACTATGCAGGATTATCCCAGAAGGAACGCGGTGAGAACCACTATAGTATGAGACTGGAAATATGGTCTTAGTTTTCGCCGAGGTTATGACGGCTAATGCTAATTTTTCCATTAGCTGGTATTGAGTTTCACATCCAGTAACGCCTTGCTTACGAAAAGATTGGCTTTTGTTCACGCAGCTTTTTCGTATCAAGACGCCACTGACTGCCGCTAAGAAACTGCGATATGAGGAAAAGAGGTTCACCTTCCACTGGTTTTGGCGAGGACTGGTGGAGTGGCCAGGTAATGTTTCAACTGTTGGAAAGCTTTTTCACATTGCTCGACCATTCGAACTTCTTGTTTCTTCAATGTTTCAGAAACGGTAGGCACTTATCCGTGGAGCGAGATGAAACGGTTCAAAGCCGCTGAACCTTCCTGTTAGCCTCTGACTTTCGCTGGTTCTCGGGAGGCCATCTCTATCAGCGCCGATTTGTTTAGGGTTGGCCTCGATTCCGCGATACGCTACAGGTATCCGAGGAATTCTCCGATGCCACCGCTAATCTACATTTCACGGGCCGAGTTTCATGTTATGCTGGTTGAGTCGCAAAACATTCCTCTAGGTGGGCTATATGATCGGTTCGCCAAGAGATTTTACGAGCATATCATCGATGTATACTTCCATAGTTTTTCCGAAGTTGCTCGGCAAACATTTTGTTGATGAGTCGCTGATATGTTGCACTGCTTTTAAGACCGAAAGGCATTACCTTGTAGCAATACGCTCCGCGGGTCTGTGATGAATGCAGTTTTTCGCGGTCGCCGGATTCATCATGATCTGATTGTATCCGAAAAGCGCCCATGAATGAATGACAGAAGCTTGTTTCCTCGTTGCTTCACTCGGCCGATGTGTGGGAGCCGGAAGCAATCTTTGACAGGCTTTATTCAGATCCGCGGAAATCGACACAGACTCGCCACTTGCCGCTTCTTCTTTTTACCACGATGTGGTTGGCAAGCCAGTCCGATACCTGACTTCTGTTATCGACCCTACTTTGAGTTTTCGACTTCCTCGTTACTTGTGGTGGCTTGCGGTCCGGTCGGGTTTCGTCTCTTTGCTTTACGGGTTTGTGAGTGGATCGATGTTAAGTTAAGTGACATGTTACGCTAATGTCAATTCGGGCATGTCCTCCATAGCGAGCGTACTGAGGTTCTTTTGAGGCATCGCGATGAGCTCTGCTTTATTCGGTTCGCGGAGGTTGGCTCGATTTCGATACCGTTCGGAAGAATCGTCGAGGCAGATTGAGACCACGGTTCGAGGTTGGCGCTTCCCTTCCAGGGCCTCAGCTCTTTGGGACTGCCAGAAAGTTTCGGCGAATCCTGAATCATTTGCTTTTTAGAGGTCTCGATTTCGAATTTTCCGTTTAGTTGGTAGCGAGGTAGATTTAGCTGCTCATGACTACCATGTATTGTTTCGACCCGAAGGTGTGGGAACTTGAGCACAGGTGGAATGTCGATGGGATGCGCTCTCATGGCGTTTAGCCAGGTGTTCCAACTATCGCGTTGTATGATGTTGGACCATCGATCACCAGAATTCCGTTTTTAGCGATGCTCCGGCTCTGACTGAGATGTCAGTCGAACCGAGGTCATAACCCTGAGTCGAATACTGGGCTGGGGTCATCTGTAAGGTTGCTTAGATTGGAGCCCATCCTCTCGAGGGTGCTTTTATAGATAATATTAGCCGAGCACCGGTGTCGACTAATACCCTTGCTACGTCAATACCCTGGATCGTAAGTTCTATAACGAGGAGATTGTTGTGAGGTTTGGCAATACTAGCCGTTGCTCGATCCTCGAAAGATCACGATGTTGCGGACTGGCGAAGTAGCCATACTGAACTTCGATCGATTGATGGTTTTGAGTTAGAGAATCCGTCCCCCTCCTTCTAAGCCAAACTGTGGGAACCGAAATTCACACCGTCAATTTCCGATAAATAAGATTGCGGAGGAAAGCCAAGTAAACCCGACTTTCCTTGAAGGTCCGGATTCTCGCGGTTGCCACACTAAATCGAGCAAAGTAAACAGAAGACAAAGATGGGAATTGTAATATTTTAGGCATTTTATTAGATGAAAGAAACGAGTACAAGGATTCTCGAAAGACAGAGAGATTTATGACAAAGAAAAAGATAGAGTCAGAGGCAGCCAAACGCCCTAAGCCTTGCTCCGCTAGTCTAACCACCTAAACCCTAGTTCTTCTAAGCTAGCAGGATGCTCTAAGTCTAATTTTCGGATCCCTCCTCTACTCTCTTGCTCTCCTTATATATCCACTCCAAGGTCGGTTTGCCTTAGATGATGGACCTCGCCTTTGGGCCCAAGCTTATCTCTTGAGGAAATGTTCCATTTTGTCGGTCCTCGTAATTATCCTCGAAGTTTTCCGCTATCTTCCGGTGACTTGATGTTTATCCGACGCTTCGAAATCGGATAAACTGGCCATAGCCCGATTGGGCCTGAATTCTGAAAAATCGTAGTAAGTCTCTGACATGTCTTAAGTCGTTAAACGCTATAATGAAGTTCTCGAAAGACGATCTTTCTCAAGAATAAACCGTGATAGCTTAAAGGATTGATGTTCAAGTTAATCGATCTTTGTTTTATAATGATGTCTTCTACGAAATCCAATCCTCTAGTTTCTATCGTGAAACATCGAGGATGATTCCAACCGAATCGAAGATGTTTATTCTGTAGCCTTGATTGTACCAAACTCACGAGGATTGATCCAACATGCCAAGATGGGATCAGACCAACACGGCGGGACCGGTGACCAGGACGAGGGCAGTCGACCGGGCTTGTGGTCGCCCGCTGCGGATCGAGCGCCAGGCCAGCTCCTGCATTGGTGCCGCCGGCGCCAGGGTCGGTCCGCGGGCGCCAGGCCAGCCTGCGGCGACGAAGCCGCGCCAGCAAGTCGGTGCCGCCGGCGCCAGGCCGCCCGTTACTGGTGCCGCCGCGCCAGGGTTGCCACAATGGCGGGCGCCAGGTCGGTGCCGGGCGCCAGGCCAGCCCGGGACGGGTGCCACCGGGCGCCAGGCCGCCCGACGGAAGCCGCCGGCGCCAGGTCGGTGCCGCCGTGCCAGGCCAGCCCGCTGCGACGGTGCCGCCGGCGCCAGGTCGGTGCCGCGCCAGGCCAGCTCGCGACGACGGTGCCGCCGCACCAGGTCGGTGCCGCCGGCGCCAGGCCAGCCCGCTGCGGATCGGTGGCGCTGCCAGGCCGGTGCCACCGGCGCCAGGCCAGCTCGCGACGACGGTGCCGCCGGGCCAGGTCGCCCGCTGCCACGGGTACGCCGGTGCCAGGTCGGTGCCACCGTCGCCAGGCCATCTCGCCGCCCTGGGTTTTCCGTTGTTCGACTTTCCCCGCTAGTCGCCGGGCGGTAATCTTCGAAGTTTGAAGGATCGTAGTCGTAGATTTCAGATAACCGCTTTTGACCCCAACAGCCACCAGAAGCCTGATTGTAGATTCTTAGAAACTGTCTTGAAAGTTTCAAAGTGCCCAACGAATCGGGTCCATGGCAGTGAAATAGAATATCTGGAACCTCAATATCTGCGCATATAGCGCCTATATATTTCGCCAGCAAGTGTTTGTAGAGGTATGGTTCATACTAGTGATATCTTCTGATTTCTCTCATAAACTTCTTCTTCAGATAACCTCGAGTTCTCTCTGGCTCTACGCCGCAGCTAGATAGTTTACTATATCAGCATACCAAGGCCTATCTGAACTGGTTGCAGCACCGCACACACCCCTGCACTTGAACTTCTAACAATGGGAGAACCCATATCAGTTTGCATAAGGTGGTGGGAAACTTGGATATCTATGTCAACTATCACCGCGCTTTGTGTGCCTTAAATTGATGGTCGTAAAGTGTCGATCGATAAATTTCTTTGAGTATTGATCGATGCTTCCTCAGATGTAGGACACACATGACCTATTAATGCTGAGTCCGCCGATAGACGCTTAAGGGTAGAAATCATTGATGGGGACGCCATCTTCAATTCTGATCCGTGAAGGATGGTCAGCTACTCCATTTTCTACTCCTTCTTATCCTTTATCTCTATGTCAAATTCATGTAGAAGTAGGATCCATCTTAATAGCCTTGGTTTCAGATCTTCTTCTGCATCAAGTACTTTAGGGCAGCAAGGTCAGTGTGGACAACTACTTTCGAACAACTTGGTAAGGACTAAACTTTTCAAAAGCTTAGACAACTGCTAGCAGTTCCTTTTCTGTTGTTGCATAGTTCCTTTGTGCATCATCGAGTCTTACTATCATAGTAGATGGCATGTAATTTCTTATCCTTCCTCTCTAGTACATTGCGCTTACAGCAATATTGCTTGGCCGCGACATTACTTTCAAGGGTAAACCCAATCGGGGCTTGGACGATAGCAGCGTTACTAAAGCTGACTTGATACCCTCAAAAGATTTTAAACATTCTGGGGTAAAGTTGAATTTTACTTCTTTACACATAAGAGTTGTTAGGGTCTAGCTATTTTGCTAAAGTCATTTATGAATCTCCAGAAACCAGCGTGCTAAAGAAAACTCCTCACGCTCTTTTACGTTGGAAGGTGTCGGCAGACTGGTCATTACTTTGATTTTAGCTCGATCTACTTCTACACCGCTGACTAGACCTTGTGGCCCAAAACAATTCCATCATTGACCATAAAGTGACACTTCTCCCAATTGAGGACAAGATTCTTCTCCTCACATCTTTCTAATACTTTACACAAGTTGTTAAGGCATGATTTAAAATCAGATCCATACACCGAGAAATCATCCATAAAGACTTCCATGAAATCCTCATATCTGTAAAGATAGACATCATACATCTGGAAGGTAGCAGGAGCATTACAAAGCCTAAAGGAATCCCGGTATGCTAAGGTACCATATGGACAAGTGAATGTGGTCTTTTCTTGGTCGTCCAGATGGATAGGAATTTGGAAAAATCCTGAATATCCATCTAGAAAGCAGTAATACTTGTGGTGTGCAAGCCTTTCTAACATCTGATCTATGAAGGGTAGAGGGAAATGATCTTTTCTCGTAGCAGCATTGAGCTTCCTGTAATCTATGCACATCCTGTGCCCAGTAACAGTCCTCATAGGGATCAGCTTGTTTCTTTCATTCTTTACCACTGTAATTCCTCCTTTCTTGGGAACCACATGTACCGACTGACCCAGTTTTGTCTTAAATTGATAGATAATTCCTGCTTCCAGAAGCTTCATTATCTCTTTATTCACCACATCTTTCAGGTTTGATTCAGTCTTCTTTGATGCTCAATAGATCATTTCACTGCCTTCCAAGTGTATCCTATGCATGCATAACGGCCGAGATTCCAGGAATGTCATCAAGAGAATACCCAGAGCCTTATGATACTTAAGCAGCTTATTAAGCAACAAAGTTAGCTCTTCGCTAGTTAGGTTTGCATTAACTATGACAGGAAAGGAGTTATCATAGAGGAAAGCATATTTGAGTCCAGCAGGTAATGGCTTTAGTTGCACATTGGGTGCTTTTTCCTTAGTTAGATTTCCCAAAGAAGACGGTTGTCGATCGATGGTATTTTGCAAATATCGATCGATATCGATTTTGACTCGTTGTCTTCTTTGCTCAATATCCGTGGTCTCACGGCTTGCATCCATCAGATGATCATATTCATCTGTTCTGTTGTCTATGCTGAACACTTCATTTTGTAAGCATAAGTACATCCTCTAGATTGTCATCGGATAGCGAAGTCTTCAAAAGACTCTTGAATCATCTCATCGATTTCATCAACGTAAGAGGATTGTTTATCTATTAGAGGACATGTCAAAATCTTCCATATCAAATCGCATTGGAATATTTCCTATGTTAAGATTGATTCGTCCCTCCTCGACATCGATAATTGCATTTATGTAGCAAGGAATGGTCTTCCTAAAGGATCGGATCCCTAGGTTCATTCTTGTAATGAAGTACCACAAAATCTGCTGGTAATGGGCATCCATCAATTTCCACAGGTACATCCTCAAGCACTCTTTCGAATCCTAACAGATCTATCAGCGAACTAACAGGATATTGGCCGTGTAAATTCAGTATATCCAAGGGATGTCGAACGAATGCGCATTAAATTTACACTAGATCCTAGATCGCAGAGTGCTCTTGGAAATTGCTTATTTTGAATGGTACAATTTAGAACTAAACTACCGATCAGGGCTTTGACCGGGTTTCACCTTGAATTATAGCACTAATCTTCCTCGAGACCATCATGACACTGCACTTGTCTGTGAAAGCTTTTGTTGTCATTCCTTTAACATATTGTCTTATTGTGGGTGAAATTCTGAGGGCATCAATTAATGGCAGCTCCACCTTGATTCTTTCGAAGCCTTCCTACAGATTTCTCTCTGTCTATATCACGCTTTAGTGTTGGATCTATTGGGAGGAAGGGAGGTAACGATATACACCCGCTCTATAGTGGTCCAGCTGGTGCTTGCTTTCTTCCAAATTTCCATGAATCTGTCGATCGATATTCCTATCTTTACATCAACCAATATCGATTGTTTCCTCGTTTTCCTCGCCCTCAAAATCGATCACAACCTTCTCAGTTTCCTGAGGATTTTCGGTTCTATCCTTGTCTCGAGAAAGTTTCGGTCTCAGACATGTAGTAGCACAGGGTTTGAAGGGGTTTATTTATTTCTCGAAGTTTCAGTGCTTCCTTCCAAGAAGTGTTTGCTCTAGCTGCTCGGGTGAGTTGCCTCCGCTTCAAAAGTACAGCACTAACGGACGCCTCAGGTTGGTATCAGTTTTTCCAAGGTGATAACCTTCTTCCCTTCTGACTAATCCAGCCATGTGCAATTTGACTATCTAATTTCTTAACATGGTGGTTCAAAGTTTCAAACTTATCATGCAAATGAGCCGCATATGGAATCCAATTTTACATCGAAATCCACACTCATCTTCTGCTGGTTTTTCAGAACTTGTTCCATCATAGATTCCTCCATGCTCTTTTGGTCTTTGCTGCCTCGTAGCTTCTTATAGAGCATAGGTTTCTCTGCTGGTCAGAAAGTTTCCCAGATATCTGATCTTCATTTGGATTCTTGGTCATCATTTTCCTCTCAAGATCAGTTTTCGCACTACATACGCCACATTTTCAATGAGTCTCAGAGTTCTTCAGGGTCCTGGTTTTGAAGTTTTTGACTCATAGCCTAAAGCCGCTGGTATGTTTAGTCGAGACCTCAAGAAGAAGATATTAAGTAGCTGAATCTCGAAAAACCGTGGTGTGGGCAGTCTCGCTGGTAAGCTTTGAATTCCAACCAAGAAGCTTTAAAAGCTTCTGTAGTGCCTTGAGAAAAATTATAGATCCTATTCCTAAATTCCTCGGTCCGCTGATCATCAAGAAATTGTTGAGGAAAATGCGCTTGATATCACTCCAGCAAGTCAAAGATCCTGGCTGCAGTTGTTGCAGCCAGTGAATCGCATCCCCAGCGCAGAGAGTGCGGGAATAACTTGCAGAATAAGTAATCTTCAGAGACCTCGGCATCTTGATGTTAGACACAAGGTCCTCAAGTGCTTCGATATGGTCTATGGGATTTTCATGAGGAAGACCATGAAAGGGATGCTGACCTACTAGAGAGAAGTATTTAGGTTTCAGCTCAAAGTCTTTCCTCTGAATTGCTGGTGAGCGGATCGCAGACCTGTTAGTGTAAAATGATCAGGTCTGTTATAATCCCTGTTGCTTGGTTCTCCCACCCAGCATTCAAAACAACGGCAATCCCAACAGGAATTTCAGCCCTAGGTTTATAATTAATTTGACGTGATGCATTGCATACTCGATTATCTAGATATCCTAGAACTACTTTCCCGTAATTGAAATTGGTAAGCACTGCACTTACCGCTTCCTCCTGGTCGGCCGACGATTTGTTTAGCTCATCGTCGATCGATTTTTCTTGATCCTACCGATCGATTCCAGTATGGAAGTGTCGACGATTTGTCCGTCGATTCGCCGCCGATGTCTTCGCTATCTTGTCGACGATGCTCGGTCAACTTGTGTTCTTTCTTAAGTTCCTGTGTCAGTAAGGAGAGAAGAAAACTTTTAAATAAACAGTAAATAAAATCTAGACTATATTCTAAACTTAATCTAATGGCAATAAGAAAGAGTCCCCGCAACGGCCAAATTTGATATCACTCAAATTACCCTAAGGAGTGAATTACTCTCAAATAAGAGGTTCAGTTGTAATAATACTAGGGATCGAATCCACGAGACTCAAAGATTACACAATAGATTATATAGTGTCCAAAATAAAGCTAGATAAATAGGTTTAAAACAGTAATTAAATGGTGAGCAAAGCAATTGCTCGATTGATTTGATTTGAGGTTGTTAACAGGGGAAAGGTAGCTAGATTCAGTTATTATCTCAGGTATGACAAGTTTGCAACTTAATTTGGTTTTTACTATTCCTAGTTCAGAACTCAAGCTTTAGGTTAAATCAATTTGATTACCTTCAACTGATCTCGATCATCAACTATCGCTGGATGATCATGAGAAGCGCCGATCGATTATTCAATGGAATATCGATCGATGCACCTTTCATTAATATCGACCGATACAACGCTAGTTAAGGCCGACGATATTGCTTCCAGCGAGCATTAAGATTGGGTTTGATGGGTTCTCTAATCTGACTATGAACAACTCTCATATGTTCTCAGTCAGATTAGAACAAACTATTTTAGTTTTCAGAATTTGCTAAGTTCTCACTTATCCAAATTAATCCTAAGATCTAGGTCAAGGATGATTAATTCTAAACAAAGCATTAAGAACAACTAGATGAAGAACTATATTTTAAACACCCTAACAATGATTTATTTGCAATACATGAGTCAACCTTGTGAGAAACCTAAATCTAACAATGAGACTACTCAAACATATTCATAAGAAACATCAAGATGGTCTGAATACTTCAATAGATAAAATAAAGAATAGAGTAAAGAATAAAGGAGTTCAAGATCTTCCTCTCTCAAGGTGCTAAGATCTCTCTCCAATCCAAAGCTCTCTCTAATCCAAAACAAGCTTAGCCACAACAATGGCTTAGAAAACAATAAAATATGGTTTCTAGTCCTCGCAGGGCATTATGGTAATTTGGGATGGCTTATGGGCTTCAGTAGGTCATAAAATATAATCGCCCCATTATGGCATCCATATCGATCGATATGAAGGCTTTCCCATCGATCGATATACATTCCTCTTCTCGACAGCCTTCTCAAGCGCGCATGACCACTCTTCAGTAAAACGGGCATAACTTCTGATCTAACCTGGATTGACCTCAGACCGTGGCATTGGAAATCTAACTCAAAGATTTATCGGGTGTCAAAATATGGGATCAATCAAACCGTGGGAAGGTCTCCATCCATATCTAAACATATGACGCGCTTCGCAGCTATGCACTCAAAAGACTCCAAAAGACACCAAAATCACCATATTTCTCCGAACGTATCTGAACCTGTAAATACTCTAAATAGACTCTATAGTGTAGTAAATATATATATAACACCTATAGACCATGGCTAAAAATGGGTAAAATCCATGGTCGATCAAGAATGCATCCATAAACTCATGAGCCGGTGACCTGCAGCAAGGCCGACCAGCTTATCGATATGGGGCAGGGGAAAAGGATCCTTGGGGCATGATTTGTTGAGGTCAGTGAAGTCAATGCAGACTCTCCACTTTCCATTCTTCTTCTTCACCACTATCACATTGGCCAACCACTGGTATTGGACTTCTCGTGATGAACCGCATCTAGAGGTTCTTTATTTCATGGTTGATGATTTCGCCCTCCTCGAGGCTTAACTTTCTTCTCTTCTGTCGAACAGGTGTGGAATTGAGGATCTACTTGCAGTTTGTGCATGATGATCTCGGGTCGATTCCTGGCATGTTCGTGAGACCACCAAAAGTCGAGTTAGATCTTGGAAGTTTATCAGCCTCCGCCTCAATCCCTCAGGAGCTTGGACCATATTTGTAGGTTTCAGATCGCATCTCCTTCTACCAAGGGCATCTCGTCCATATCTTTTACTTCTGGCTCTTCGTATGGAGCTGGAAGCTTTTCTCAGAATTGCTATAAGACCTTGGTCTTCCTTTCAGAGTGATCTGATAGCAGGCTCTGGAATTCTCTTGATCCCTCTGATCATTCGATGCCCTGTGGAGTCGGGAATTTTACCAGTTGGTGGAGAGTCGGCGGTACGGCTCCCATTTTATGGATCCGTGGTCTTCCGAGTATGATGTTATAGAAGAAGGACAGTCGATGACCAGGAATTTGATGGGTAGATTGATTCCTTTCATGCACATCGGGAGGATCACTTCTCCAAGGGTCTACTTTACTTCTCTCGCTAAAGCCTATGAGCGGGTGACCTTTTCGTCAGGTTCTTTCTTCCAATCCTAGATCAGAGTAGCGGATTGGAAGATGATGTTACCGAGCTACCATTGTCTATCAATATTCGCTTCACCAAGCAATTTGCTACAGTGAGTGAGATAACCAGGGAGTCGCGGATGGGGAGCAAGGACATTCTCCTGCTCCTTGGCGGTGAAGCTGAGCTCGCCGGTACCCAGGAGCATGCTTTAAGATCTCCCCGCTGACCATTCCCGAGTATCGGGTGCTTCTTGGGCTGTATGGCTGATCCCACTTATTTCTGAGCCACCCGTGATAACGTATCACCCTATCTTGGTGGGAGGCTGGTTGCTCAGCTTGGCTGCGGTTCGCGGCTTCCTTTGGTCAGCAGATCCTGGCCTTGTTAGAGAGAAACTCCTTCGGTGTCCTTTCTTCAAGTTCGCTAACCTCTATCCTGTATGCATGCAATCCTCCGCCTTATGACCGGTCATTGTGAAAGCCGCACCAGCGTTAGGGTTTCGATCGAGTCGGAGGCCTTCATCTTCGGGGCCACTTGAATTGTTGACCAATCTGCCTCTGGACGCTGACCAGTTCAGGCTTCGAGATCGACAGATGGGAGATGTCAGGCCAGTTTGACACGGCCAGGCCTTCAGCTCTGCCAGCGACAGTTCTGGTATCTGCCCTGGGGTGATTGCTTGCTTCTTCGCAGGTCTGGAGTGAAGTCCTTCATCAGCGTCGCTCGCTTTTGACCTGTTTCTGATCCTGTTTCTGCTGAGCTTTGGCTCGACTTATGAAATCTTCTTCCCATCTCACTTGTGCCCATGCCCGATAAGACATCTTCCATGCTCTGCATTGGTACTTGGTCAGTTCCTTGTATAGATCTCCATTGGGAGCAAACCTCTCTTGAAGGCAGATATAGCTGTCTCCGCTTTATTCTGGGATGGCCACTTCTCTTGATTGAAGCGCTGATATAGGTTCGAGCGTTCCCCTATGCTGGAGAATTTTGTAGGTCGCCGAGCTCTTCTCCAAGCATCTGCTGCTGGCAAACTGCTCCACAAACTTATCGCTAAGCTGTAAAAGACCTTATAGACTTCGGAGGGAGGTTGATATACCATTGGAGGCAGGACCTGTGGAGGGTTGAGCCGAAACCTCTGCACATGGTCGGCTCTCTTAGCTCCCTTGGGATCGCTACAGTCAGCATTCGCTGTTTGTATTGAGCAACATGGTTGTCGGGATCGTTGGTCCCATTGTACATCTTTACGGCTGGGGAGGAGAACTTCCGAGGCATCTCGACCGATGCGATCTCCTCCACTAACGGGTATCTGAGTAGGAGCCAGGATTGCTTCTTCGATGGGAGGAGCTACCAGGGAGCCTTTCCACCATGACTGGATGGTATTGAATTTCTCGAGAACATCTTCGAGGTAAGCTGCCATGGCAGGATCTTTGATCGCTGGATCATCGCAGTATTCTTCGCCCTCCATCTCTCGAGTCGCTATCCCCATGTGTCGAAGTCTTCCTAAGAACTGTGTCTCCATTCTCGGTTCATCTACGGAATGGGCCAATGAGCTGCTCCTTCTTCATTCGGCCGGCATGTCGAGAGGAGGCATGGGTCAACTCGGCTCGAAATCTTTGTCGCTTGTTACCAGCTTCTCCACGAAGTCTGATTCTTATCCTGCAGGCTAGGTTTTCAGTTTTGAGGGCTCCCATCTTCTTGGCGCTTTTCTGTAGCTTGAGTGCTGTCATGTTTGCTCTTCAGGGTTTGGACTTCGAGGAGCTCCGATTGTCCTCCGCCGCCTCGAGACTTGTGGAGTTCCGAAGAAGTGGCTTTGGAGGTTGTCGAAGTTTGTTGAGCAGCCGATTTCCTCGGAGTGGCTTTGGATTGATCGCCATGCTCTTCTAATGCTATCGCCACATAGTTTGATTACTCCTCCTTCTAGCCAAAGTGTTATGGTATTTTGTGTAGGATCATTTTAGTACTACGGAACACTAGAAGATTTGTGTGAAAAGATAAGAATCGAGACTAAAGAGATGTTTATTACTGATTTGAGCAGGGACTACAAGATTTCGTGTATAAACCTAGTTCTAGCCGCCTAAACCCTAATCTCTTAGCCTCAAGTGTCGATCTCCTTTCTAGGGTTTTGGCGCCTCTTTATAGGTGTAGATGTCGGTTGAAGTAGATGGAACTCTTCCATATTTAATCTCTGTGGGCGAAAACTTCCATTTTGCTCTAGGTTCGGTCTTGAGGTAGGTACCGAAGCAGGTTCCTTCGATGCAGAGGCCGGAAGTAGGTACTCTTTCCGAAGCTGGAGAAATCTGGTACCTGGATATTTTTCCCCAACAGCTTCTGAACTTCTCAAAAGCAAAGACAATGGCCAACAACTCCTTCTCTGCCGCTGCATACTTCATCTGAGCATCATCCAGGGTTCGCTGCATAATAGATCACATGGGTCTTCTTATCCTTCCTCTGCCCCAAAACAGCTCCAACAGCATAATCACTAGCATCACACATGATCTCAAAGGGGAGATCCCAATCTGGTAACTGGAAAATGGGAGCACTAACAAGTTCACTCTTCAGCTTCTTGAAGGCTTCAAGACACAGTTCATCAAAGTGAAAGACAGCCTCCTTGCATAGCAACTTGGTTAATGGCCTAGCAATCTTAGAGAAGTCCTTGATGAACCTTTCAGAACCCAGCACCGACCAAGGAAGCTCCTGATGTCTTTCAATGTCCTTGGTGGAGCCAAACCGACCATCACATCATACTTAGCCTTGTCTACCTCAATCCCTTCCTCTGAAATCTTATGCCCAAGCACAATCCCTTCTTTAACCATGAAATCACACTTCTCCCAGTTCAGCACAATGTTGGTGTTCACATCTCTGTTTGACCCTGCACAAGCTGGACAAACAAGCAGAAAACGAAGATCCGTAGATAGATAAATCATCCATGAATACCTCCACTACATCCTCAATGAGATCTGAGAAGATAGACATCATGCACCTTTGAAAGGTTGCTGGAGCATTACATAACCCAAATGGCATCCTTCAATAGGCAAAGGTGCCATAGGGCATGTGAATGTTGTCTTCTCTTGATCATTGATGTATGGGGATTCGGAAAATACCGAATACCCATCAAGAAAGAAATAATAAGGATGATTTGCAAGCCTCTCAAGCATTTGATCAATGAATGGCAATGGAAAATGATCTTTTCTAGAGGCTTAGTTAAGTTTCGGTAATCAATACACATCCTATGGCCAGTAATGGTTCTAGTTGGTATTAATTCATCCTTTTCATTCATCACAATGATACCACCCTTCTTTGGGACAACATGCACAGGAGATATGCATTTGCTATCAGAGATATGATATATCACATCAGCATCTAAGAGTTTCAGAATCTCCTTCTTTACAACATCCTTCAAGTTAGATTTAACCTTCTTTGATGCTCTATAAGTCATTGATTCATCCTCAAGATGTATCCTATGCATGCACAAAGAGGGTGATATCCCTTTGATATCATTAAAAGAGTAACCTATTGCTCTTCTAAATCTTTTAAGTTCATTTAAAAGTTTAGACAGCTCAAGTTCATTAAGTTCACTACTCACAATGACAGGGTATGTGGGAACTGAAATTGACTGTCAAGTTTTGTGGATTTGGAGGAAAGCCAAGTAAACCTAGCCTTCCCTGAAGGTCCGGTTATCTTCTGTGCCACACCCACACAATCAATATAACGGAGAAATAAAAATCGAATATTAAAATCGTAAGAACAAAAGATAGAGCAAAAGATCTTATTTCCGAATTCGCTTAAGCTGAACAACAGGAGAAGAGATCGCTACAAGATCTGTCGATGAGTTCGCTAGTCCAGCCACCTATATCTAACCTAGTTGAGTCGCAGCTCGCTAGTAAAACGGAAAAATGCCTAAGTTGCTCTAAGTGCTATGTTGCTCTCCAAAAGTTCTCTCTGCTCCTCCCCAAGCTCTCCTTATATACTCTCTTAGGATGGTCTATTCCTCCTTTGGGCCAAATCTATCGCCAATCGGCTTCTTCCATTTTCGTCGGTCTTCGTGGTTTATCGGGAACTTGACATTTATCTTCAGAAAACTTGACATTTATCTCTTTACATAAAGATAAACATGGGTCGCCATGTCCATTTCGCTTGATCTCTGGAAAGTCGTGGCGGGCCTCTGGTCGCTATTGGCCTTCTCCGTTGTTTCGACTGGACATTTTACGATTTCACGAGAAACCAGCCTGCCATGGTACTTGTTTTGCCGGGAACCCCAACTCCTCGTGATAGTCGATGACAGGTGTTTTAGAATAACGGATCGCTTTATACGATGAATCGAAATCTTTTCGCCAACCGAACCTTTGGTGGTCTTCAAGCCTTCCGATCTATTTCACCAAAACGAAATGGGGTTCTAGGTTTCATGTCTTCAAGGAGTTGAACGGTGAGTCTTTGAGCAAAGATGCAAAGCGCTGAGTTGGACTAGTTGTCGACGGTTTTGGCGGGAGAAGGTCGACTGTCGAGTAGTCCGTACGCTGGCTTCGACTTCATGACATAGATGCTGGCGCTCGCCCTCGACCAGCACGCGAAGCCGGCCCGGCGCCTGCCTGACCGGGTATAGCCGAGCCGGCGCTCGACCGGCGCGGCGAAGCCGGGCGCCGAGACCGGCGCTGGCGAACGGGCCTCGCGCTTCTGGACCATTACGCAGCGGGCGCTCGGCACCTTTGACCAGCATAAGCCGGGCCGGCCGGGACTAGCACGGGCGAAAGCCCGCGCCGGACCAGCACGGGCGATGGCTTCGCCGGGACTAACGCAGGTGAGCCTCGACCAGCGAGGCGAAGCCGGACCGGCTCAATCGGTGAAAGCCGTGAGCCGCTCCGCGCCTGACCAGCACGGGCGAAGCCGGGCGCTCGGCACTGACCAGCATCGGCGAAGTTGGCTGGCGCCTCGACCAGCACGGGCGAAGGCGCTCGGCGCTGGGACTAGCTAGCAGGCGGCCCGCCGACCAGGGTAGAGCGGGCGCCGACCAGAGACGGCGAAGCCTCGCGCCGCGCCGACCAGCATCGGCGAAGCCGGCGCTGACCAGCTGGCGAAGCCGGGCGCTCGCACTGACCAGTGGCGGGCGGGCGCCGACAAGCGCTGGCGAAGCCGCGCCGGTGCCTAGGACCAGCACGGCAGAGCCGGCGCTCGGCGCCGACCAGCATCGGCGAAGTCGGCGCCGGGCGCCGGACCAGCATGGGCGAAGCTGGTTCGGCGCCGGCCAGGCCGTGTGCTTGTGCCGGGCGCCTGGCTAGGCCGGCTGCTCGCCCTGTGTCCGACTACGATGCGATCATCCTTCCTGCCGCTTCGCAAGTAACTAGTTTATTTTGGTTTTATTCGCCACTTGATTCCTTCCAAGGACTTTCGAAGCGCTGATTGCCTTTGACCGATTTTGACTCTTAACCATAGCCCCCAGCTAGCTAGGACCGTGGTTTTGGTAACAGGTTCTAGCTCGTATAGCTAGATAAGAAGGTGTGGAGACGCTAATCGCTTGTCAAAGTTGGAGTAAATAGTAAATTTTTCTTCTTTATAAAGATGGAATAAGAATTTTTTAGTCACTATTACTTCATCACAAGAATTTTACCTTCTAAAGTCTCTCTCTCAAGAAAAGATGTCATCAAGATCAAGATCCTCTAAGAAGGATTCTTCTTCTCATTCATCTTCGCTGATTCTCCGCCGACGGTGGTTGCGCCAAAGCACGAGGAAGGAGTGGAGGAAGATGAGGGAGGCATACTACAAAGCTTTTATGGGCTCGGTCCGCCCACGGACATCTCCATCACCAGGAGGCCTCCGAGGGTGCCGGGCGCCCTTCTCACCAAGCATGGTCTCCCGAAAGTTCCTACCATTCTTCAAAATTTTACCAAGTTCCGAAAGGGGTTACGCTCCGATTCCGACCGATGGCGCAGAGTGCAAAGAATCCTCCTCCGCAGGGCTTTACTTGTTACGAAGCCTTTCGGTACTGCCGCATGTGGTTCCCGATCCCAGGTACCATTGTCCGCGGCGCTTCGCCGCTTCGGCTTTCGATCAGTCAGCTCACCGCCCTGTCCTTGGAGAGTTGGTTTACGCGTTAGTCTCGAAGTTACGAAGCTAGGCATGGACCTTAGCCCTAGTGATTTTGAGGGACTTTGGTATTCTAAGCCAACGCCGATCGAAGGTTCAGATTCCATGATCCCAAGGAAGAATATGGCCATAATTCAGGGGACTACTTCAACCCCAAATCGCGGGTTTGAGCTTCTTCTTTGTCCGAATAGATGGGGAGTCCGCTGAGGAAAGCTGCCTTCACCTATTCCCTCAGGAGTGGAACTTCAACCGCTGTAATAATGACTCAATTCTGTTTTTCGCTGCTTTGAACGCCGCATGAAGATAAAACTTTTTTATCGCAGTGAACAAGGTTGTTAAGACACTCATGCTGATCTTTTCGCCAAACAAGATCTTCTTCGAAAGGTCGCTCTTCTGAGTACCTTTTCCGCTCAGCTGATTCGAATGCGGTGGAGCTCTATCGATCCCGAAGTCATTCTTCAGCCTTCCGATGTTCCGTGTGATGTCGAAATGATTGCTGTCTTTCCTGTTCGAGGCGACACATAGGTCTCGGAAAGGCAAAGAGGTCAATGCTAGACGGTCTCGAGATCCTTCGCTGTTAAGAGGAGACCCCAGCTTCGTTCGGGAAGGGGTGGAACTAGCGAAGCCTTTCCTAGCAACTTTTTCGATGGCCTCCTCCAGCGCTTACTACCGATGAGTCCCTCGAGGATGAAGCTAAGAAGAAAGTGTTTACCGGGTTCTCCTAATCAATGAGGTTTATCCTTTGAACTTTGATTGTATATATTACTATCGCTGCATATATACTTTTCTGATCCTAAGTTCATATAGGGAATGAGAGTGTTCGAGCGGCGCTGATGGAAGCTGAGGATCGAGGATCTCTCGCTTCAAAGCCGAGGAAGCCGAACGCCAACTCTTCGTTTCCGGAAAGAGGTTGAGGAACAAAGCCGAAGCAGGCCGAACTTCATTTCGGCTCGCCTCGCGGGCGGAAAGGAGAGGAAGGAGAGCGATCGCGCCGCAGATGGCGCCGAGGGCTGAATCTTTGCCACCGAAGTTCGAGCGCTAAAGGAAGCTCAAGAGTTTGTGGGTGATTTCGCGAGTGTCGGGATCGTTGCTAACCTTTACAACGGGCTTTCTCCTCCTCGAGATCGCAGAGATGAAAGGTCTCATGAAATAATGTGCTCATGCTGAATCTTGGTTCCTCGGACGAGGGAAGGGTCCGAAGCTTTGGGACCCCATCGAGGTTTTGGAGGATACGGTGGAGACCGGCAGGTGGAAACGCTGGAGGCGATGAAGAAGTTGACCAGCCCGCGAATTCGGGATCTCCATGTCCAGATTACTGAGGATCGCTTGGATTGTATCCCTTTATCTAGATGGTTGTATGCCGGGCCGTGGTCCGCTATTTGTATATTCACACCGTAGGAGGTTGCGCCACTTTGTATATTTCGACTGGCCGTTGGTTGCTTTGAATCCCTGCCGCTTCCACGGCTTGAATATATATTATGGATGTTGCAGAAATTTTCCTTGTGATTTGATTTATACTTTCGCTGTAGTAGGTAGTAATTCGAGTAGTCACTTCAGATTCTAACTTGTTTTGTCGCTAGGTCCGTGTACCACTTTGTAGCGAAGTGTTTTAGGCGCTAGCGGAGAGACATGTTTTGGATCTCAGATTCGGTGTTGATACTATGTCTGTGAGATGTCAAGATCCAGCAAGGCTGGGTTTAGGCAAGACCTAGGCTTACTCTCAGCTTTAAGGCTATGCGATGACTGATCGGCTTTCGCTTTGCCTGTTAGTGATTTCTTCCTGATTCTTACTGATTAAAGTCCGCGACTTGGCGCTGGCTTAATTTGTGTAGTAAAATCGAGCCATCTCCAGAGGTTATCCGAGTGCTAAACCAAAATTTCGGTTTTCTTGTATAGCTAGCTATGATATCCTTGTCGGATGTAAGAGGACCTTATTCTTGCGAAAAGGTCTGACTACGGTTTTGTGTTAGTGAAACGCTTCTGTGTTCGTCCGTCGGGCCAATCGACAGCGCTTGTTTTTAAGTCGCGATGGACTGTTTGGAAACTATAGTCAGACTAGTGTAAAACTATGTCTTCTTAGATCATGACTGATCATCTGAAACAATATGCAAACAGGGAATCAGTGCACTGGGATGCTTCTTGCTAACCCTTGTTCAAACATAAAAGTTCTGGTTCTAAACAAGTGTCATCTGAAGCTCTCTGGAATTCTATGCATAATTCAAGCACTTTCAGGTCTGATTATGTATTATGTTCCCTAAATCACCTATTGTAGCTACAATTAAAACCTTCTTTTTTAAACTATCAACTAAACATTTTGCAGATAATAAGAATCTTGAAGAGCTTAATATTTCTGAGAATGCTAAAATGGATGAGACTCTGTTTGGCGAAGCTGTGAACGGAAGCTCGGAAATGAGACAGAAAGAACATGGTGCATGTGAATCCATCACCTCAATCGGTTGCGATACCAAACACCATTGCCAGAACCCAGACAAAGCACAAGCGTTATGTGAATCCAATATGGACTGTGACGATCTTGAAGTTGCAGACAGCGAAGATGAGCAAGTAGAGGAACAAACTGCAACGTCGAGTAGTCTTAGTTTACCAGGCAAGAACCATATTATCAAAGAGCTTTCTACCGCGCTTGCAGTGGCTAACCAGTTGCAGATTCTGGATCTAAGCAACAATGGCTTGT